>JAGFPH010003393.1:17783-33788 GCA_018207615.1 Philaenus spumarius | reverse complement strand
AGTTATTAAATCACGATTTCTTCAAAACTACCGAATGGATTGGAATGAAATTTGGTATGTAGCTTCATCTAGGGCCATAGGTGCTCATTAAAAAAGGGTTTTAAAAAATTGGAAATTTTAGGAGGGTTTGGGAGTAAAAATGACTAAATTACGATTTCTCCAAAATTAACGAACAGATTGGAATTAAATTTGGAATGTATCTTCCTCTAGGGCCATAGGTGCTCACTAAGAAAGGGTATGCAAAATTTCGAAATTTTAGGAGGGGTTTGGGGGGATCAAAGTTAATAAAATCATAATTTCAGATCTTTTATTATTATGACAATAGTGCTTTTATTATTTAAGATCTATATATATAAAAGCCAAATACCACTCACTGACTGAACACTTAAAAAGAATACAATTACGTTAAAAAGACTGAAAATACCAACCACCACGGGCAACGCCGTACGGGTCAGCTAGTAACAGATAAAGCTTCGGATGATGTTCGAATCAAAAGCTTACCACATGTTTGTTTACATTCATACCATAGTAAACAACTTAGCAAATTTATAATCAGTTTAGTGTTCTTCATAACCAACATCTTTTTTATTATTAAAAAAGGATAGATTAATAAACTAAAAGCAAAAAAAAAAAAAATAATAATAATAAAGAAATAAAAACCAAAGTAAATGCTTACTATATTATAATTCAATTCAAACATCTGTTGTTACAAATAATTAGTAAAGCAGCTGATTTGAATCAAAAACTCAATAATTTTAGGAATAAAAAAATGGTGGTAATTTTTCAAAATTTCACAAATTGTTTTTTATTTCCCACAGCAATAAAGGTGAATTAAACTTTTAAGGTCCCCCCATTTAAACTTTGCTGTAAAATCAATAGTTTCTGACATCACAATGGTGGCTCATTTAAAAATGTCGCTCTGTATAGTTAATATTCCAGAAGAAACTAATATTGTTTTAACACGGAGTATAAACATAGAAAAACGTAGATGAGTGAAAAATTATTTTGGAGAATAGAGTAGAGGAATAGGAAAGTTGAAAATAATAAAAATTTTAATTGGGAATGAATAAATAATATAAACTTATTAAACTAGGAAAATAACAGGAATCTCGGGACCACAAGGTATAAAAATACACGAATCCCATTTTAATATGTGTAGTCTGTTATCTAAGTCTAACTTTACGAAATTACCTACACCTCAACTTTGAAAGTTTTAAATGTTTTTCTTTATTTCTTAAACACATTAGAAATCTGTACCATTCGCTGTTGAAATTGATACAGCACTCGATCGAAATCATGAATGTTAAATACGTGTTACTAAAAATCATCCTGTAATCTTCATATAGTTTATTTTGAATGGTTATGCTATTTCGACTCCCCATGGGTCAACATTGGTAGGATCAAATAGTTATTACACCATTAATTTAATTTCTATTTGTATCCCGAAGTCTGCCATTGCGACCGCCTCCTGTGAACGAACACTCTATAGTATTCCTTACAAGTGATGAATGACCACAACAGCATTGCATTAATCACACAGGCTTGTTTGATTTACCTAATTATTTATGTCGTAAACTCGACTGACCGTCAAAGTACCCAGTAGCCAACATGACTCTAATTGTCTGTTCTAACGACCAAACAAGACCGGAGAATGATGACTGGTAGTTCTGGTCCCTCTTGTCTTGATTACCATCGGACCTGAAAAGACCGACCTTTTTTCTTTAATGTATCTCGGCTTCACTTTGTTAGTTTTGACGTTCGGATTGATAAAGGAATTATTGCTCCCAAAAGGAACGGTTTTGGCAACGGTTGGCGAAAAGCAATTAAGGAAAGTCCTCTGACCTTCTTCACTTAAATACGCAATTTAGCTTGGTATTTTCTATTTGAAAGGCATTTTAAGAACTTAAATCGTTTTAAAAATCTCACAGCATGGACCTATCTTAAAAAAAACTAATCATATTTTTATAGTACAGTTGAGGAAAAGCATCACTACTATTACTAAACTTTATTTGCATTATCACTAAAATATCCTTTACTAGGACCTAGATATTCTATTTTGATATTTTTATGACTTCACTAGTAAGCCCCCGTGAAAAATCACATGGAGATTAATTAGATACACATCAGAAATACATGATTTATAAAAATACTATTTTAAAACAACAAACTTTAACTAGGCATACCCTAACTATGATGAGGGAATTTTTAACAGGTAAATTTGTACAATTATAAGGATTATACAAATTTAAACCTATTTGTTAAAATTTTTTAATTTATATACATTCTTATACCTGTATGAAAATAAATATAAAAGTATTATCTTTTAATTGCTTTTCATTTCATATTGATTTATCAAATGATTTAGAAGTTATTAATATTATATAGAGAATACATTAATAATGGAATATGTTTATATGTTATACGAAGATTGTTTCCGAAACTAAACGAATTTGTGTAAATGAATATATTAATTATAAAATGTTGTATTTATATTGATTTTATAACCTTAAAGCAAATCTTATAAGGTATTATAGTCTACATTAGTTCTATAACTCATATTTATCAAAATCTACTTAACAAGTCATTATATTATTGCTTGAAGTTGTAAACATAACCCCAAAATATAATCTACGCTAGGTTTTGTTTAGCCTACATATTACAGATGATGGGTGAAATCAGATGTTATATTTTATTGTTTCTCACATACGTACATAAGTTGATTTTTCAGTTACCACATCTGTTAAGGGAGGTTGTGTATAGAGAAGCCCAACGTAATGTTAAATTATATTGATAAATAACAATAAGTTATCTTACAATGTAGATTCCATTACATGACCTCTACATTCACTACACCACTTAAGCGTTTCGGAGTTTTTACGCCATAAACAGAGTTTTCATCACTTTATTGAGATTACAATGCATTATTAAATGAATACAACTCACAGAAACACATACACGAATAACAGATCACGTTACACTAGTCGAAGATGCGCGCCGTCTCATAGGCTACAAGCTTTACAGCGGTGTTCATCAAAGACTTTGATTTTGACAGAAGTGTCATAAAATGTGTTCGAGGAGAAATTGAGTTGGTAGTTCATTAAGCCATGTTTATTGTATTTAAAGGCTTTATAAATTTCGTATTCCTCGATATCATTCTAGGAATTGTAGAATCCTCGAATTGTAGTGGTTCTAGGTTAGTTTCAAAATCTTTGCATGAGAGGATTTTACCAATAAGGTGGCGTGCAAAATTGCCATCGATGTTTTTTTTCCGGCAGTTGTTCCTTAAACCTTTGATGGAATACTCTTCCTATTTGGGCTGTATAGAATGTATTACATTGGTTACATTTAGTTACTTCTGTTGACAGTTACATAGCAGCTAGCGCTATAGTACAAGTGTAACGGATAGATGAACTAAAAAATGGCTCGTCTTGAGCATGCTTAGTTTCATCTCCAGCTTAGCGAAATCGGTCAATAGTTTTTGTGTCTATATAGGACAAAGAAACAAACATTAATTTTTATATATAACAAAAATTCCTAGTACCAGATCGCAGCAGCAACTACCGGGACCAATTGTGAATCCAAACCATCCAGGGACCCACTCAAGAACACACAACAAATTTCATCAAAGTTGGTCCAGGTATTTAGGAGAATTTCGGTGACATACACACGCACAGAAGAATTATAAGTATACAGGGTGTCTAGGCCATCATTGGTAGGTTACCTTGTAAACTATAAATCTGACATCAAACTTTAAATGGGGAACCTTTCCTTGTTTTTTGAGAAATAAAAAAATATGTAGTTCAAATATTTGTAAGTGGCTGCCATTTTCCAATATGTCGGTCAACTTTAGAATTTCTTATGGATCGCCCAGTATTTTAGGAACTAAGTGACAAAACTACAAATTTGTCACACTTGAAAAATGAAGTTGGTGCCGATAACATATGTTAATTCCTCTGTATAATAATTTTATAAAATTAACAAAAAACATATTTGTTGATATTAAAAAGTTATTTGTTTGTCTAAACAATGTTTTGTTAGTGTTAAGATCGTTTTCATTGGTTTAAAACATTTCCTTACGAAAATACTTCCCTCTCAGATAGGGTGTTTTAACTTTATAGACTACCCCTCTAGCTTTTAAACGGTTAGTCATATAAAAAATAAAAACAACAAGAACAAAAAAGTCCTAAAATAACTTGTAAAATCCAACATAATCATTAAATACAGAGTGTTCTATAAGAAATTCTAAAGTTGACAGCCATGTTGGAAAATGTCGGCCATTTACAAATAGTTTAACTACATATCTTTTAATTTCTCAAAAAACAAGGAAAGGTTCCCAATTTAAAGTTTGCTGTCAGATTTATAGTTTACAAGGTATAATGGTAGACCATTTAAAAAAGAGACCTTGTATACAAAAATATGGAATTATAATGCAATAGGCCTAAGCCTTTTCCGTTGGTTTTCTAAAGTAAAAAAATAATAATATGTATTTATTTTCTGGATCAACCTATACATAATTCACAGAAATTGTTACAATGGTTCATAACATTAGTGGGTTCACTTCTTTGAAATCACCCTATAAAGTGAATAAAAATCATAATTAACAGAAGAAAAAAAACAATAATGTCAGTTTAAAATACAAGTCAATAAGAACAGAATAAAAAGCTGTCGGTTGTGAAGAGTAATTAACTGTTTATAAATTTGCTAAGTTACTTGCTATGGCAAGGAATATAAAGTGATTCAAGAAATGTATGCGTTGGTTCTGCATAGGCCTAACCTAACCCAAAATTGTGTTGTTAAAGCTTTTGATTTTCGCCATATTTTCGCTTTAAATTTTCCAAATTTAGCAAATTCCATTCTTAGTGAGGGTTTATAACCCCACAGAGTATTTCTTCAAATTTTCGTATTTATTATCTTCAGTAATTTTTACACTGCATTAATATATATGTCAGTCAGGGCAAAGCCGTTTATAAAATACTATATATAAGTAGTTTATAGTTTACGATTAAGGATGGTTTCCCATACAATAGCCCTCTTGGAATGTGTTACAGAAACATTGAGGTTAGTTTTACTGCTCAATCAGGCTGTCTTTAGCGGTGTATTTTATTCGTTCAAATTGTTTATGTTTACGAACTGACGTTAAACTAATTCCACTATTTAGTTACAGAGCGTAAAATGAAACTATAAAACTGTCGGACAGTCCGAGTGTTAAAGCGGCAAGTGGACACATGTAGCCCCAGCGGGGGACCTACCCTGGCCCCGCATTATCTTCTTGTCATCGGTTGACTTTTACTTTTTCTTTTCCTTAGTGCCGCTTGATGGATCGCCCCCTTATTTCGGCAAAACGGATTTACGCTCCGGCATTGTTGCGGTGGGGGTGAGTCGAAAGAATAATTCGGACAATGGTTGGAATGCTTACGGTAAGAAATGGGTAAGAAAGTGGATAGCGGTATTATCTTAGTAAACTGGCGAACAAACTTAGGTTTATAGTTGGGAGTTGTGGTTTAGTCTTTGTATTGTGTTTCGGGAAATAAAATACAGAAACTATTACATAAGTAATATTGATTTTAAAGTACATGTCGGTTCATAGAGGTGTTCAAATATCGGGCGATGGTAGGAGACATCAAAAGAAAACAGCTTTCATATAAACAGTATTATTACCGAGATGTGCCTTCATTATGTTTAGAGTTGCACCCATACACAAATTAGTTCAATAAGTCTGTTATTTATTCGTTCTCCAACTTCAATTTTTGTTAGTTTCAACTTTTCTATTCCCTACTCTAATCTCCAACTATAATAATTTTCCCTCACCTACTTTTTATTAGCTTATAGGCCTACTTCCATGTTAAAACTATATTTGGTTTCTTCTGAAGTATTAACTATAGGCCTACAGCGTAATCTTTTTAAGTGTGCAACCATTAGGATCTTAGAAACTATTGATTTTACAGTAAAGTTTAAATGGGGGACTTTACCTTCTTGTGGGCAATAAAAACAAATTTGTAAAATCTTGCAAAACTACCGGCATATTCCAATAGAGCGATTACTTTAAAATTTCTTATAGAAACGTCAATAAGAATATAAAAAATATGAGATAGGGGCTAAACAATAATTTCCATTTAAAATATGCTTCAAATTAAAATGTTTTATCAAGTCTCACTACAAAAAGTACACATTTTTACAAAACTAATTTATTTTAATGTTTGTAGTGAGTTTGAAGTTTTTAGCGTTAACTCACGACCGACCATTAAAATCACTATATTTTTTATTTGTAATTAGTATGCTATGACTTGATAAAACATATCATTTCAAGCATCTTTTAAATGGGTGCTATATTTTTAGCATCCTATCCATAAGTAGGTGAAGCTTTTCAAAAGTCTATAAATACAAATTTCCAAATATTTTTCACTACACCTTTTAGTAACATAGAAATTTAAATCAGTTAGAAAATATTAAACGAGCTTACGAATAAAATGCACGTAACATTCAGCGTGCTTGTGTGGCCTACACCTAATGTACAGCTGATCTTCAAAGATAAATGAATTAATTCAAAAACAGTTGTACAATGAATTTACTGATTTTAATTCTTCCAGATTATGAAACGTATAAAACTCCGAGTTACGGTTTGAACTTTCCCTAAATGTCAGATTGCGACGATAGCAACCGCCATAAACTGTCCACCCTCCCACCCCCTTTAGCTTAATCCCTCTAATCTGGCCTTTTATTTTCTTGACTACATTTATGCTTCTGTTGTTTAAGATAAAATGGAGAAATTAATCTACGCGTATTTTACCGCACGCGAATGAAAAACACGTTCTGAGGAAAGGTCACTTCTAAGAGAGAAAATGTGTGATTTTTAATAAATCAAGATTTTACATTTTTACTCTTTTATTTATTTTTTTATTTATTTATTTATTGTCACATAACATTTTACATATAGCAAGAGCTATAAAACTGGTGACATTGTCCTCAACATAAGCCATAATAACAAAACACAACACAATAATACACTGTGCAATAACACCATACATACATTTTCATAACCCTGTGATTAAAATCACAATTACAACTATACATTTTTTAAAACATAAACAGAAGATTATTATAAAAGTTCTCAATACATATCAACATTTTATATAAGTTATTAAAATTACCCAAGTCATCATCTAAATACTCCTGAATACTATAATAAGCCTTTTTTAACAGAAATGCTTTCAATGCCCTCACAAATACTAATGAATTTTCAATTTCTTTAATACACAATGGAAGATTATTTAAGAATTTTCTCCCCACAAAATCAGAAGTCCTTGAAGCTATATTTAAGCGATACCGAGGCAACACGAAATTATTTTTTGCCTTAGTGTTATATTTGTGCTTCTTTTCGTTATTGCAACCCGTAATGTATTTCACCCTAATAAACATTATTGTCTCAAGAATATACAGTGAGGGAAGTGTCAATATTCCTAACCTCTTAAATAGAGGTTTGCAAGAATTAGTTTTCTTAGAAAAAGTCATACAGCGGATATATTTTTTTTGCATTTTAAAATTGGAATCAACACCCACTGCACAGCCCCACAGTAATACACCATATCGCATTACTGAACAAAAGCTACCATGATAAATCATTGATTTAGTTTTTTGATCTACTATACTCCTTAATATTGACATTTGAAAACATGCTGCATTAAGTTTTTTTTGAGTATGTCTAAATATGTTTTCCAGCTTAAATTCTTGTCAATATGTAGCCCTAAAAATTTTGTATTCTGTACAGAAGTATGATTTTCTCCATCAAAGTCAAAATTTAATTCTATTGGTTGCCTACTCTGATGGGTTTGGAATTTAATAATTTTTGTTTTTTTACAGTTCAACTTTAAGCCGTTTGCAGCAAACCAGTTTGTAAGCTCAAACATAGCCTTTTGAGTTTTGTTTTGTAGTTCATTAAAATTTTCTGTTCTAACAATTGCAGTAGTGTCATCTGCAAACAAAACCACACTAGGGCTTACGCTGAGAGCCAAATCATTAATGTAAATTATAAACAATAATGGTCCCAAAATTGACCCCTGAGGAACACCACATTTAACCTCATTCCAGGAAGAAATATATTTCATGTCATTTTTAAATACAATTGTTCTCTGCATTCGCCCATACAAGTATGACTTAACCCAAGCTATTGCTTCGACTGAAAAATTATAAAAAGCAAGTTTATCCAACAAAATATTGTGTATAACACAATCAAATGCTTTGGACAGATCACAAAAAATGTCAGCAGTAAACCATGAACCTTCCATGCACTCTATTATCTGTCTGACCAAACTATTTGCCCCAGAAACCGCACCACAACCCTTTCTGAACCCAAACTGTTCCCTTACCAGAATATCAGAATGCTCAAGAAAAGAACTAATTTGATCATTCACTACACGTTCAAAAATTTTTGACATTGAAGGCAATATGGAAACCGGTCTATAATTGTCTGGATTTCTCCTTTCTCCGCTTTTAAATATAGGTCTAATTTCCGCATACTTAAGCTGATACGGGACAACACCATATTTCAGCGATTGATTTAATATGAAGAATATAGGATAAGTTACATAATCGACAGATTTCTTAATTACATCTACTGGAATTTCATCCCATCCAGTAGCTTTTTTATTTTTTAAACCAATTATTATTTTCCTCACGACTTCTACTGTCACTTGTTGTAGTTCAAATGAAAATGGTTTTTTCATATCTGACCTTTCTAAAAACATTTTAGATTCCACAGGTGAACCCTTAACTCCTATTTCATTAGCTACATTTGTAAACTTATTATTAAAATAACTAGCCATTTCCTGACCATTTTCACAAAGCTCTTGACCAATTTCTAAATTTGAGAGATCTGAACCTTTATTCCGCATCCCAATCTCGGACCTTACCAAGGACCATATAGTTCTACTTTTATTGTTAGATTTATTTACAATTTCAAAATAATTTTGCCTCTTTGCTAACTTACAAAGTTTTTTAAAGATTTTGTTGTACGTTTTATAATAACTATGTACATTTGCGTCTGTAGACTGCTTTACAAAGCTATGTAATTCTCTTTTACGCTTACTAGAAACTCTCAAACCTTGTGTTATCCAGTTTTTTTGTCCTCTCCTATTCCTTTACCTATGTGATTTAAAGTTAGGCCTAAATGTTCCTCAATTCACCTCATTGCTATTGAATGTTTTATTTATATTCCTGAACCCGTAAGGGTACTACTACTATACAACTACAGTGACTGTGTTAGCAAAACAATTTATTAACAAAATTATTTCTATAAATTGGATACACAATATTTAAAATTAATCTTTTATATTGGGGTTACATTGTTAGGTTGACTTTAATGTTCTGACTTTGGCTACTCTTCAAAAAATTTAAAATAAAAACACTTAATCAAAGAATAATTTATATATGTTATGATTTTAAATCTAACGAAATATCTGTGATAAGAGTGGATATGAAAATATAATTTAAAGGGTTAACAAAGATTAATTACATCGAATTTCGAAATTGACATTTAAAATTCTTATTTGTCAAAAGTTTTTTAGTCTGAATAAAAATTGATAATGTTTTAAGAATGATTTTAGGACGTTTTGTGAATTTCACTAGCTTTTTTTCTCTTCTAATTATATTTGTCTGCCTTTTCGGATGGTTTAAGAAGACCCCTTCTTTAACAAGCCTGATTCTTTTTTTACTCCCTTGGCACATATTTTTTTCCTTTTGGCTTAATTCATTCAAACTTATGTTTTGTTATTCACATTATATTACATGTGATTTATAATATAATATGGGTTTTAAACAAAGGGTATGCATAATTGGTGATTGTAAATATGGTTTAGCTAAGTGATTTGATATATTCTTTAAACATTTTATAATTTATAAATTTCGAGTCGTTACAGACCATAAAATTGTTTAATAATATTGGATCCGTATTTAGATTTTGTTTTTGAAGAGAATTCTCTTTAGGCGAACCTAGCACTTTTTAGATGAGTTAAAATATAGGGCCTACGCTACGAACTCTCGATACGCGAGACGCTCTAAGTTAGAAGATTTGCGTTTTTGATTTCGTTGTTTATTTCTTATTCTTCTTCATGACACGTAGGATAAACCAGAAATTTAAAGTCACAGCTGATCGTAAAAGAAGAAGTAATCGGCTAAATAAAATAGGCAGTGGTAAATACAAAGGTGTATAGGTTTAGTCAGTTCAAGCAACCGATGAAATGGATATTACGCTTCCTCATTTTGTAAGTTGGTTATTTGGTGATACCTCTAAAATGGACATGGTGCTTTCTCATTTTTTTTAATTCATAAATTTGCTAACTTGGATGCTATTGTAATGAATGTAAATGCATTAAAGAAACGTGTGTTGGTTTGAGGATAGGCCTAACCTAAAATTATGTTTTTTTAAATTCTTATCTAACTAGACAATCGTGTAGGACAATTTTTTATATTTAAATTTTAAATGAGGCTAGATAAAAATAATGATCAAATTTCTGATTAAACCAATAAGTCATAACCAATGATTTATATTCATGACAGTTTTAACTTCTGTCGGCAGTCCCACGACTGCTTTCTTTCTTTTTTTTTACTTAGTAAAAAAGTTATTTAGATTTGTATTAATAATTTACAAAACAGTTAAATCATTTTTCGGATACTTCATTATTTTATACAGGTAGGCCTACTGGATGAACATGTTTCCTTTTCAACGATAACCATTTGTAGGCTACTATCATAGGCGCCGGGAGGTTTAAATACAGGGGGATGCAAAAACACCGGTTGTCTGGAATACCCCCCCCCCTCCAGAAAAAGGGGGAGTCCGGTGAATTTTCAAAAAATAAACCTCTTAAATGTATTTTAAACCATCATAACATCACAAGAAACCTTTCAAGTTTTTCTCTACGAAAGGTCCACTAATTTAATCAAAACTCTCTCTACAACTGACTTAGGCCCTTCGTTCTCGGGGCGAGAGAGATTCGAAGCGAGAGAGACTCGAACTCGAAGCGGTACGAGCGTCATGCGTCTATCGCGATATGTCCTCCGCTCACGGGGGATTTTTCTCGCATTTAATTTCAATTTCTTCAACCAAGAAGGAACAAAACTTTCTTCTTCAAAAGTTTTTAAAATAAGCAGTTATGTTTCATTTGTACCGACCGACAGATGAAAAGAAGGACCTGTAGAATACGGATGCATAGAACGGAACTATCATTTCGGCTGTTTGTTGCGGTAAAATATTTGCAGAAGAGGGATGTAAAATGTTTGGCATTCTATAGAATGGCATAGACTTATAACTTTCTACTATTGTAGATTTTCTTTTAATATCGAATTGGTACAAAGAAAATAAGGAAAAGAAGACATCAGATAACCCTCAAGTAAATTAATGGTTTTAATAATACCTGACATTCTATACAATCAATGGCTTCAATAATTTTTTAATCGGAATTTTTTTTTCATTATGTATAATAAAACAATGCAACTATAATTATATTAAAGAAAAAATGTAATGAAATGAGATACTTAGTTGACAAATTTACTTACTTGGCTTCCATGCTTTATCTGTATATTCCTTCCTAGAATTTATTCCTGGAGGGTATGATTATGTAACAAAGGGGGTTTTTTTCAACTTTTTCCACAAATTTAATTAAACACCTCCATGGTCAACAAGACACAACTCATCGTTTCAAGCGTCACGCTCGATTTTTTCCGTTCTCAACAGTCCGCACAGTTCAGTTCGAGTCTCTCTCGCTTCGAGTTCGCGTCTCTCTTGCTTCGATTCCTTCCCGCCCCGTGAGCGGAGGGCCATACATATTGACAATCATACCTTAAGGATATTACCACTTAAAACATGAACATAACACACTATCGCAGCCATCGCAGGAAACGAGTGCAGATGAATGATAAACTAGTTGATTTAGCAATCAATTGTTTGGACAGAAGCCAAGAAGGTTTGAAGTATTTGTTTGAAAAATAACGGATTACAAGTTTTTGTGTATCATAAATAATATAAAAGTTTTTATGTATCATAACAATAAATGTTGTGATCTAGGTGCTCGTAATATTGCTCTTAATGTGTTTGGTTCAATACAAAATATTTTGTAAAATGCTCTTGTGGTTATTTTGTTTTCCTAAAGTAAATTTGTCTTTATTTTTCGAGCTAGGGGGGTGCAACTGCACCGTCTTGCACCTATCTCCCGGCGCCCATGGCTACTATTATTATGAATGTCAGTTCTTTCCCTAAACATTTCAGAAATTACTATGTTTTGTGTTATTAATCCGTAATTTCAATAATAAATTATTTTATTAAATTTGACCTACACAGTCATGTTTATCACGTGCAATTCGTTCATATCCGTGATTCATGTGTGTGTTCCTAATTTTATTTCAGAGACAATTAATTGCATGTGAAACTTTTATAAATTAATCTAATTCCGGACAGTAGCCTATTAAATTGTATCGAAACCTGTACCTCCTCGACACCCATTTGAAAATACGATTCACACTGGTTTAGAAATAAATATCTAACTCATCTTTATGTTAATGTTGCATATCAAACAAAAACTACATACACCACGAGGAAAATAACAGTGTTGGTAAAATTTGATAAAAGGCATTAATATTACGTTCACAAAAATGTAATTGCTCCTTAAGAAAACTGTAGATACAGATATTTATATTTGGACAGTGTAGGTCAAAATTGATAAAAGTCTCCGGAAATTGCGGGCATTCCATACAAACATTTATAACTCTATTAACATTTTTAATAAACATTCGATTTTTTTAAATAATGTGAAGAACAAAATAGTTCGCTTTATCTCGAATATTGGATACGAATATTGTCCCGTGATTAGAACAGAGGCACTTGGATTGGATAGTAGGGTGGTAGGGGTTGCGGGGGTCTGGGTCCTGAAACGTATGTGTAAGATTAGACTTTTACTTGAATAACAGGAAAAGAGATTTTTATATAGTATAGATATTTTACAACTCTTGTGCTTCTATGTGTATAAAGTATACGGATAGGTCTACCTACAGTATGGATGGAAATAAAATTGTAATAAAACAAAACCATGTCTAAATAATATTTCAAAGTTACGTTTACATCACCGATCAAAACAAATATTCAAAACCTTTGGGTGGGACCATCAAATATTGAAATAATATTAAGAACAATTCAGATACAAATCGTTTAAAAATAAATTTTGCAATCATAAATACATCTTATTCTTTTCTATACTAATATTATAAACAGGTAAAGTTTGTTTGTTTGTTTGTTTGTTTGTATGTAGGGGGTAATCTCTGGAACTACTGAACCGATTGAAAAATTAGTTTTACTAATAAAAAGCTACACTATCCCTGAGTAACATAGGCTATAATTCATTTTGATAAAAACATTTTTTTATTTTAATATTTGTAAATTTAGTCGGAAAAAATTCTTAGGTTAGGCAGAGAATAATTAACCAACACATGTATTTACATTTATTACCATAGCAACCAATTGAATAAAATAACAGATAATATAGCTGCTGTTAGCTCCAATATTTCCATTAACAGCTGATTTCAAAATTTGAAGCAATTATTTTTGTATTTTTAGCTTTTAGGTTAGGGTTTTAAAGTATAGACCTGAGCCTTGCTGCTTCTTTTCACCATTATTATAACTGCTGTTATAAAATATAAGAAATAATTTAATTTGAACATTTAACATTATTTACAATCTTAGTTTTGAGGTTATTATTAATCCTACACCTTTATTATAAGTAAAATATAACATATATTTTTAGAAGGTTCGATTGGGGGTTGGCGTGGGGAGCACGCAGGGGTCTCCCCTAGTACATAATAAAGTAAAAAGTTTTGTAAAATTTAAAAAACGATTTTAATAACTATTAATTTCTAAGTTGATATTAACAGGTTCAAATGAAGTACAGAACAAAATGAAAAATATAATGTTGTAATTAATACTCTTTAAATTTGTGTTTGTTCCTTCCGTGTTGTTGCAAAGTCGGGCTTTCTTGAGGTAAAGTCAATAATATTTGAATCTGTGGTTTTTTATATAGGTTTTTGAATTTGCTATTTTATTTTTGTCTTAATAATAATTATTATCAATATATGGCGCCTATTCCACAATGGTACAAATTAAAAGTACAATCAATAGTTCAAGTAACACGTGATTTATGTACCATTACCTCAGTTGAGTGCAATAATACAGGTTGAATGCACTAAAGTACAAGTTAGAATAAATTGAGAGTAATTATTCAGATGGTTTCTAACATTATCCTTTGATTATTCTGTGTACCTATTATTAACATGGCTTTCTTTATTCTTACAGTTAAAAAATATAATAAATAATTAAAATTAAAACTTACAATTTATTATTTTTAGAGTAATAAGGGGAAGAATAATCAAATGCTTGGAACACAATTCAAATGATGGTTCAGCTTTATTAAAAATTCACTTAATACTTCCCACAATCCCCTCAACAGTCATTTAATTTGCATATTAAACGTGAACAAGACATTAAAAAAATAATGGTTGAAAAACTAAAAAACGTTTTGTTTTAATCCAAACTTTTATAGTAATAATATAAACTAATATTTACTCATTTATGTTATAAATTAAGTTAGCCTATTTATTTCATGTGACAGTTTAATTTTTCTAAGCTCAAAATTGACACAAAATAAATCAAAATTATATATTTAACTTATTTTGATAAAAATAAACTCGTAACAACAGGAAACTTATTCAAACTACTTTTTAAACAATATATTTGTTTCGTACTTGCGTCATTACGTAGACAAACACAATTCAATTTCACTTATTAACAATTTCCCTGTACCTTACACCTTAATCATACAGGCCTCTGAAATTAGGTTATAGTTTGAGAAATACTAGCTTATTTTATTTATTGCACAACATTACTTGGGCCAAAGCTTTTTATTTTGTGCAGCTGTCCCGTAGCGGTAGTTTGTCATTAGTTGTGTTAGTGATCAGTGTGGTGTGTGATTTTTCATTGATTACTTTATTTAATTTTATTTGTTTTAAAATAGTAACGGCCAAAATCTGGAATTCAATTCAAGTTTAAGAATAACTATTTTACTGTTACTGTACTGTGCAGTACAAATGGAGTTTTACCTGCTCCGGAAATGCTAAAGTCTTGTTTTTTTGGGGAATAGCTGGCCATTGGGTTGATTAGAAATTTGTCATTTCTTGTATTAGTGCCTGAAATGTAATTTCCTACTGTAACTGTATTTAGTTTTTTTTTCTTTAACAGCTCAGTTGTAGTCGTCTAGTCCTCGTTATAAATGAAGACATAGTGCTTTTATTTAAGACCTGATGAAATATTAAACAATTAACATTAGAACATTCTAGCCTACAGACAGTCAGGCAGGTTGGCACTACTCAAAGATTAACAAGTACTTTTCTGTCTTCAAAATTCTAAAAGAAATATAATCTATACATATAAATAAAGTTGAAGTGTCTGTCTGTGATTTCAAAATATAAGCTATTTTATAAGCTCATATCGCTATTCACCCATTAGCAAAACCTAAACTCACATTTATACATTTTTTGTCTGTCTGTCTATCTGTTTGTTTGGCCGGGCTAATCTCCGGAATGGCTTAACCGACTTTGACGAAACTTTTATTCACATATAGCAAACTTTCCAGATAATATTTTAGGCTACTTTTTATTAGGAAAATATTAAAATTTCCTGTTAAAAAATTAAAAATTGTAAAAATTATAAACAACGTTAGGGATTTTGTGGACAAATGCTGGGGGATAAGGCGTGTATTATGTCTTACATAAGGCGATCTATGTCTTATGTCTTACATAAGGAGTGTCCTATGTCATACATAGGCGATCTATGTCTTATGTCTTACATAAGGAGTGTCTTATGTCATACATAAGGCGATCTATGTCTTATGTCTTACATAAGGAGTGTCTTATGTCTTACATAAGGAGTGTCTTATGTCATACATAGGCGATCTATGTCTTATGTCTTACATA
>JAGFPH010003392.1:123815-134443 GCA_018207615.1 Philaenus spumarius | reverse complement strand
GTACTGCCTCGGGTTATGTACTGCTTCGGGTTATGTACTGCCTCGGGCTATGTAATGCTTCGCTTCGCTTGCAGCGTACAACTCGTCCGTCGGCCTCGGATGAGATGACATCCCACTTCAAAATCCGCCACGTCGATTTGCATCGGGTACTTGTTTGTGCTTTTTTTCATCGATTTTAGGAGAACCTAGGGAGCTATAAGGTCGTGTAATAAAAATGTGCAGAATAATAAGATGCATTTTTTTTATAAAACAATAAAAAGTTTCATGCGTATACGAAAAAATGTCAAAAAAAGTTTCTTCTTGCCAAAAAACGTGCCTCCGGTTGTTGTATATTTTTAGCTAACGAACTCGTCCGAGCGACTTAAAAATACCAACGTGAGTACCAAATTTGGACCAAATCAAACTTAAAATGTGTCCGTTAGAGTGCGAACACATATATACTGGATGCATTTTTTAAATGGGCCACCATTGGTATCTTGTAAACTATTAATCTGACTGCAAACTTTAAATGGGGTACCTTTCCTTGTTTTTCGAGAAATTAAAAAATATGTAGTTAAAATATTTGTAAATGGCCAATATGGCGGTCAACTTTCGAATTTCTTGTGGAACACTCTGTATTTTATTTTAACAGGAACTAATATAATATCTTACCGCCACCAACTTTATTTTTTAAGTGACAAAATATGTAGTTGTTTTACTTAGTTCCTCTGTATTAGATAAACGATATTTTAAAAAACGTATTTGGTGATTTTAAAAAGTTATTTGTCTGTCTAAACAATGTTTTGTTAGTGTTAAGAGCGTTTTCATTGGTTCAAAACGTTTCCATAAAAAAATTTCTTCCGCTCTCATAAGGTGTCTTTAAACTGTATACCCCTCTAAATTTTAAACGGTTAGTCGTGTAAAAGAAAAAATAATTCGACCACGCAGCTAAACCGCTGACGTGAATTGACCAAATTTCCAAAATTAAGTTTATATGCCTATGTTTTATTGTTTTAACTAACAATTTTGAAATAGGTCTACTCACGAAGGCGTTGATCAGCTGTCTGTGTGTACGCAATAGATTAATAGAATTTGTTTACGCCTAGTGGCCTCGCGAGTTTTCACCACTTGGCTTCGAACCGGGTACTTTTATAGTACTTTACGTTTTGGTCGATTTTGGGGGAACTAAGCGAGCTATAAGGTCGCGTAAAAAACCAAAATGTGCAGAATAACATACTACATTTATATTTTTAGAAAAAACTCTAAAAAAAATTCATTCTTGTAGTAATCATCCGAGCGACGTAGACAACCAACATGTGTACCAAATTTGAACCAAATCGGACATAAAATGCGACCCCTAGAGTGCGAACACATATATACATATATATATTGCAACGGATAAACCTTATGCAATGCGTGAAAAATTGAGTTTTGTTGTAAAACTGCAAAAATCAAGATTTCATAGCAGGAGTTGAGGTACACCCTATACTTAACTAGATTAGAATACGACAAGTCCCGGCCAACTGTACTGTGTCAACAGAGATGGACTTTTGTCCAGGAACTTGTTTCAAGTTGCCTGAAAGACTTAGAAAAATTAGTTATTTTTATACAGGAATAAGGTGTTAAATAAAAGTATAAAATTGATGAATTTTATGGGTAAATGTGAAACACGGGAGGTGGAAACATTGTTCATGGAAGTAACAATTTTGTAAAATAAAAAATGTTAAAGTTATAAAGAGTTAAAGTTATAGGAAATTCTCAAATTTCATCAAAATTAAATGAAAAAGATATTTTTGAAAAGCGTAAGAAAAATTGTATAAAAAATGTTAAGTAACAAATTAAGGAATTTTTGGTATCTTAAAAGTTAGAGATAATTGTTAAAGTTTGAAGGTGAAAAAGCACCATAAAAAATGAAAAAGGGAAAATGAAAAAGTAAACAAGTTGTAAAGAAGTAAAAGTTTTATAAGATAAAAAGTTTATAAATTGTTAATTAATTAAAATAATAGGTGAGAAAGTTCATACCTATATTTTGCTAAAAATAGAATGAAAAAGGTGGTAAAAATAATAACATAGTGTTAAGAAGGTAGTAAGGGTATAAAATTGTAAATCTCAATCGAAAGTATCAATTTTAAAGATAAAATTCAAATTCAAAAGTAAATGTTAAATTTGGCAAATTTTGCAAGTCCCAAAAACAGAAGAAAAATCTTCGGACAGAATGGAAATTTTGGCTAATATATCATAAAATAATAACCAACATAGAAGAAAAAAGAAAAAAGATTTTCCTTCAAAACCAGAAAAGTTTTCGCGAGGAAAAACCGCGGAATACGCGAGGCAGCGCCATAAGCGAACCAAACGTAGTACGACCATCACTCAAGTTTGAGAAGAAAGGAAAATGTATCAGGAATACGATTACGAAAACCGCAAGTTCGTAAAAGCAGTTAAAGGAAAACTACGAGGAAAATACGTAAGACAATAGGAGAAAATGTTAGGAGGGGAGATCTAGATTAGCTGATGGCAAGGCCTAAAGAAGAAGTTAGTGGGGGTAGTACCAACCTAAAACTTAAAGAAATCAATGCAAGTTGCATGGCAAGATATCGAACAAGGAATAGAAAAATAAGAAAGGCAGTTGGTACTCGGAAGGCGGCAAAGGAGGCTATATAAGCGGAGTACAGCGGGAGCCGCGAATCTACCTATCGCTCTATCTGGAATCTGGAATCGCTCTCTCACCCTTTGAGATTTTTCTTTAGATCGACGTTGTTAGACGGATCTGCGATGTTATAGTTACGTACTTAGAAGCAGTGTTTTATAAAGACAGCAGTAAGATATGTGTCAATCAAACAGTGAACATTTTTATTAATTATAATATTATGCGATATAATATTTCAAGTAACAGTTTTCATTAAAATTTTATCAAACGTAAATACGAGTTAAATGAACAAAGACAGTGTAAAATCAGTTAGTATTACAGACAGTGAAAAAACGATTGAACAGTTTGAGTGAAGTACGCTATAGTTAATTATATAGCGGGCGCGTCAAAAAATCTATAAATGACGTAGTCTACAGGAATCACAGGACTGATGTAATGACGATAACTGGAACCACACATGGACTTTGAAGGACTACTGGAATAAGAAGCGGAAACCAAATCAGGGAAGGCGTTAAACCAAATCAGGGAAAACGTTAGAAGACATCAGGGAAAGTCAAACCAGGCAAAAGCTGAGACCACGAGAGACGTTCAACCGCACCAACGATAACCGGACTTCAGGGAAGCTGGATTTCAATCAACATTCTTGGGAAAGGTGTTCAGAGTCCAGGGTCGCAGTAATAAAAGGTCTGTCAGAAAAGTTACGATATCCCTTATCAAAATATTGCCTGAGTTAAATTTAAATAATTATTGATACTGGGTTGAGATAAAAGATTAGGTTTTTCAAAACATAAAATTATTAATCTTGTAAATTAAATATATAAAATCATTTTCATAATTAAATAATTAAATAATAAATATTAAAAAGGAAGGAATAATTAAGTATAAATGAATAATAAATGGTTCTACCTAAAAGAGTTAAAATTTATGTAAATAGTAAATTTAGTTTAAAATTTATGTTTTTGTAGTGGAAAGAACCACAGAGTATTTTGAGTTTTTTATTGAATAAATTTTCTTTTGATTTCAATTAATATAATTAATTTACCTTGTTCAAGAAATTCCTATTATCTAAGTATCATATATGATAAGTTGTTTTCAGTGTATGATAAATATTGAAGGGCGGAAACGCAAAGTTGGCATTTCCAACGAAATTTCACAAAGCACAAATAATTTAATTATTCTAGGTAAAGTTCCACTGTTCTCACTCCTCGGAGATTGTCAAATAAATATAATATTAATTACTGAGCTGAGCAAATTTAAAGTTAATGGTAACTTGAATAACTGGAAGGAATTTAATAAAATATTTTTATTTAAGGTGACTATAGGCATAGTTATCTTAACCAGAGTTATATCACCTAGGCTATTAAAATTAATTTGCCTTAAACTTCCAGTAGGTGATATAATCTCTTTATTCTGTAACAAAGTAGGGAAATCCTACAGACAGACAAGCGTCGGGGCTACATTGCAGAGGTGGCTCCCGAACGTCATAAAAAAGGTCTGTCGTTGCAGGGTTGACGTCGCAACGTGGGGACAAAAGGAAAACAAACTTCCTCCCCCAGCGTCGTGCAACTCGTGCGTCGTTGCAAAGTTGGCGCCCACCGGTGTGGCTTGATTTAACGGAAGGTTAAATAAAGTCCAGAACTGACAGAATAAATTATTTGTGCTTATATGTATGTGTTATAATAAGAATTAAGTTAGATTGTGTAAACATACTAGTGAATTTGATCAACATTAAATATTTCCCGGGTTTGGTATTCCGCAGTTTAAGAGGGGGAGTAGGCCAAGCACCTTAGAAATAATTTGTCGCGGTAAAAACGTAAATAGAAAAAGGGGGTTTTCAAAAAAGTTAAGAAAAATAAAATAAAAGTAGTTAGGCTACGAATATTTTACTTCCGACAAATAAGGAAAAATTTCTAAGAGCAAAATGGCGAACAAAGAACTTAAAGAATTTATGGAGATGCTAAAAAAAGAGAAAGCGGAAGAGAAACAATTAAGAGAAAAAGAGAAAGCGGAAGAGATGGAAAGAAAAGAAGAAAGAAGGCGGCTAAAAGAGGCTAAGAGAGAAGAAGAAAAAGCGAATGATAGGAGGCTGCGAGAAGAAGAGCAGAAACAATTATATACATTAATTTCAGGAAAATTGGAAGGAGTATCGCAGGAAATAAATGTAGAAAAAGAAAGGTGTTTAAGTCAACACAAACGGGTAGAAGAAAGGATTGAGGATATTGTAGGCAGTATACAATTGTTAGAAGAATCTACCGGGGTAATTAAAAAGAAAACTGATGAAAATTTTAAATTAATTACAAATAGGGTAACGAAGGTAGAACAAAAAGTGTTAGAATTAGGGGGACAGCCAGGTATGGTTAGGAGCCTGGTAATGCCGAGGTATGAGGGGGAGTGTAAAAAAATAGAATTTTGGGGAAATCCACACGAACGCCCTCAGCAATTTATAAGGGAGATAGAAAATTTGATCGAGGAAACTAATCCATTTTTTAGCGATCAAGAAAAGTTAAAGTTTGCAGTGAGACAATTAAGGGGTTGTGCATTAGAATGGTGGCAAGTTATGCAAACAGAAAATATAGGGTACACAGGGTTTAAGGAATGTTTTTTAAAAAATTATTGGTCGTTACAGAAGCAAAAATTAATAAGAAATAAAATAGAATATGGGAGGTATAATGATAATAGTAATCTTACGCGAGCAGATTATTTTTGTAAATTAGTAAACAAGGCTAGAGATTTAGATCCACCGATTCCGGAGGGATATTTAGTGTTTACTATATTCCAGCATTTTAATGACCAGATTAGGTTAGCGGCAATGGGAAAGCATAGCGAGACGGTTAGAGAAGCCATACATTTTCTAAATAATATAGATATGATGGAGGAAGCGCGTAGGGGAAATAGGCCTACAGGAACGCCGAATAATAATAATAATAACAGGCAAAACCCCCAACCCTATCCAAGACCTAACCTGCAATCCTATTCGCAAAACCCAAGAAATACCATACACCCTAATAACCCAAGACCCGGTCCATCAAATCAAAATCCTAATTCAAAGCCGAAACAGGGAAACTAGGAAAGGAGGTTCTGAAAAATAGGCTTCGGAGTTTTAGGGCTGATGATATAACTAAAAATCAAATAAATAAAGTAAATAGAAGGGGCGAAAAAATAATTAAAAGGGAGTTAATTAAAAAACCGGAAAACACGGTAATTAAAAATGAAACGGCAGTATGTGTACAGAAACCCTTAAGTAATATACACTATAATATTCGCGAGGATTTGTTAGATAATGAAGGGGAGGAAATTATTAAAGATAAACCAATAGAAGAAATCCCGGCGATATTAGTGGAAATTGGTCATTTACAGGCTATTATGGAAATAGACACTGGATCTGAAATAACAGTTATGCAACAGGATTATTACGAACAGCTGAAAGCGGAAGGAATACCAATAATGGAACTTCCAGTAGCAAACGTAGAAATAATTGGAGCGCTTAAAGGTAAAGTTCAAAAAGTACACCGCCAAATTATGTTAAAATATAAAGTTCAAAATAAAGAAATGGATTTAAAATTATTAATAGTGAAAGGGTTAAAATCCAGAATACTTATAGGGTGTGATGCATTGTATGAAATGCAGGCGAAAATAAATATGGAGAAAAGATTTATAAGGTGGTCATACGAAGGAATAATATATGAGTTACCATTTATAAATAAACAAACGGCAATAAGTCAAATTAAAGGGAAGTGTTTAAAGTTAAGGTGTGAAAATCAAATAAATAAGCAAATTAAAAAATCAATTAAATTAAATGATAAAAGTAAAGGGAACCTTATTAATAATGAACAAGCAATTAACGTAAACAAAAGTGTAGAGAACGCGAAGGGGTTAATTAGCTTAAACGGATTAAATCAAGTAGCGGGAGAAACAAAAGCAGGAAGTAAAATGGCGCAGCAAGACGGGAAAACAACAGGATGTAGGGTTAAAACGTTAGGAGGCATAGAAGGGTTGAAGAATGAGAGAAATTCACTTCAATGGAGATTAAGGGAAAAGAAAAGGAAGGAGTTCATCGCCAAAGGGTTCACAAAGGAAACCAGGGATGAAAAAGCGCGTAAGAATAAAAATAAAATAAAATTTGATATAAGGGGGAGTAGTTATAACGTCGTTAACCGTAATCCAAAAATAAGTTGTAGTCAAAGCATAGTCCAAACAAAAACTTCACTAAAGCACTGTTACACCACGCGAAATAATCCAATTAATAATAGTATCAAACAAATGTTCAAAAATTATGCAAATCATTTAAACACTGATTATAATGAGATGCGTAAAAACCATAGCGATTTAGGCCGAAGGAACAAGTCAACTAAAACTCGTTTTAAAAGCAATTCGGATTCTATAAGAAATACTAACGGTAAAGAGGGTGCGTTTGTTAGAAAGCATACGAAGATAAAAGCAAGTGTAGGCCTAATCTCGGAGACAGAGTGTCTAGCAAAAATGGAAAGGGAAGGTAATACGAGACCGTACCAAGGCCGAGGTCGAGCGACTACGCAAACACAGCTGATAGGATGTAAACAAATTAAGCTAGGCGATTCGCAAGGTCATGCTACGATACTTAATACAAGGGAAGAGGGGATTTTACAGGAGTTAATTGAGAAATATAAGTCGATATTTTCAGAACGGCCTGGCTTATCAAAATTATATGAACATGAATTAAAGTTGGAAAAAACTGAAACTTTTGTAAATAGAAACTACCCCATCCCAATGAATTATAGAAAAAAAGTTAGGGAGGAACTGGACCAGATGCTGGAAAACAATATTATAGAGCGATCTAGGACACCTTATATAAACCCAATGGTGACTGTTGTGAAGCCGGACGGATCGATACGATTGTGTATGGATGCCAGGAAACTAAACAAAATTATAACTCCAGATTTTGAAAGTGCACCGCCTATAGATGATATCTTAAGGAAAGGACGGCGGAAAAAATACATAAGTAAAATTGATTTAACTTCGAGTTTCTGGCAAATACCGCTCAAACCAGAATCAAGAAAATACACAGGATTTTTGTTTGATAACAAAGTTTATAATTTTAAAGTGGTACCGTACGGCCTTCAGAACTCTTTATCTGCCTTGATACGAACTGTAGATATTACGTTAGGTAAGGAAATAGAAGAGTTTACGTTAAATTATGTCGACGATTTGCTATGTTTGTCTGAGACGTTCGAAGAACATATACAGCATCTAGAACAAATATTTCAGAAATTCAAGGAAGGAGGTTTAACCATAAATCCTAAGAAGACAGTTTCTGTCAGGAAGTAGTAAAGTTTTTGGGTTTTATATTCACACCAGAAGGAGTTAGCACTGATCCGGAAAAATTAACAACCATAAAAGATTTTCCAGAACCACGTACAGTAAAACAGCTACAATCGTTTCTGGGGTTTGTTAATTATTATTCAAGATTCACAGAAAAATATGCAGGAGCAACAAGACCACTGTATAAGTTGTTAAAAAAGGGACAAAAATGGATATGGGACGACGAAATGAAAAAAGCGTTTCAAGATGTTAAGAGGTTGTTTATAGAAGCGGTGGTTATAGCACATCCGGAAGAAGGAAAGGAGACCTATCTGCAGACAGACGCAAGCACAGGTGCTATAGCTTGTCAATTATATCAGCTAGACAGGAATGGTGCAAAACAAATAATAGGTTTTGTAAGCCGAACGTTAAAACCGTACGAGAAACATTATACAATCTGCGAGTTGGAGTTGTTGGCGATTGTGTATGGCTTGCAGAAGTTTCGTCCTTTAGTAATAGGAGCTCCGCTAAACATAATTACCGATAATATGGCACTGAAATTCCTAACATCATGTAAGTTCCAAAACAGCAGAATGAGAAGATGGATACTCGGTATACAAGAGTATAACCCAAATGTGCAACACTGTACAGGAAAGGAAAATGTACCATGCGATGTGGCAAGTAGGATGTATGGGAACTGTACGGGAGTGGAAGATAAATGCAAATTAAAAATACAAGAAATAAGGATAAAGCCAAATTTAAGAGAGTTATTTGTAAATTTTAGAGACTACCAAATTAGAAATTTAGAATGCCGTGAGAAAATAAATAATATAGAAAATTATCCAAATTTTATAATAAGAGACAATGTGTTATGTTCCACAATAAACAATAAAACAAGAATAATAGTACCAGAGGAAGTAATAGAAAGATTTGTGCAGGGTATACATGAGACATATGGGCATATAGGCCGAAACAAAATTTTCAATATGATAAAAAGAAAATGGTATATAAAAAACATGCTAGCAAAGATTTTAGAAGTCATAAAACGCTGCGATATCTGCGAAAGAGCAAAATAGGTTATATGTAGGTCCATATAGAATTGTTGAAAGGAAGGGAAGAAAAACATATGTACTTGCCGACATACGGACAGGAAGAATAAAAGGGAAATATGATGTACGCGACCTAAGGCCGTATATACAATAATAGAAAGAGTTGTAGATAGAAATCATTGTCAGATGTAAATAGTAGTTTAGGAATAGTTTCATTTGTAAATATACAGAGTACAGTAGTGCATTGAATTTATTAGAACGAGAAACGAGGCTATGAGAAAGGCATAGGCCTAATACAAAGTTCATTGATAAAGTGTAGCAGGAAAAGGACGGAAATGGAATGGGGAAGCAAGTTGGCTGAAGCTAAACACAGCTGATTGAGTCGAAGGGTCGTTGTACTTAGGCCTACGGCAATGAATGGAGGTAATGCAACCAAGGTCGGTTATCAGCTGTGACGAAAATAAACAATGTAAGTGTATTTTGTAAATGACAGATGTAGAGTGAGATACAGGGTGACCTGAAAGGAATGGGCACTGAAACAAACTTATGAAGGATTGTTGTTAATAAAGAAGCAACAGTTAAAACGTCTAATGACATCTTAAGACAAAAGAAAGGTGGTTGCTATTCGGAGTAAGCGAGTTTAGGGGCTTACGCGTTGTTTGCAAGAAGCAAACGTGAAAAACGAAGGTAGAGGAGTGTTGTATGTTAGGAGGCAACAATTTTGCGGATGAGCTGAAAAAAGAGTAGGCAATAAGTTATTAAAATTTTCTAAAAAACCAAGTAAAGGTGAAGAAAATTGGAAAGTAAGCGGATGTACTGAAGAAATAGTAGTAAAAGAAATTGAAAAAGTAAAAGGGTAAATAAAGTTTGGTCTGACCAGCCAAAGAAGTAAGTAAGAAAGCAATGGAGAGATAAAAGGAATATTCGTAGGCTAATGAAGGTAAAAATAAAATAAAATTGTTAAAGTAAAATTATACGCGAAAAATAATGAGGATCAAAGTTAGTAGTATATGTTAGGTTAGTCAACCCAGTATATTTTGATATAATTGTAAATATAGGGTAACCAGGCAAGTGTTTTAAGTCCCCAAAAGACAAAAATTGACAATATAAAACAAAAAGTGTGATTAATGTATTTCAGTGGACGATTACTCCAAAAAAGGAGAAAATGTTATTATAAAATGTATGTTTTCAGTGGACGAACTCTCAAAGCGAGAAACCAAGGGTAATAAAAAATTGTAATTGTAATAAAATGTATATAAGTTTACAGGAAATCGATACTTCCAAATGAAGTAAGTTAGAAATATTGAAATGTAGGTGAAATATGAAAATTGATGTGTATATAAAAATATGTAAAATTTCAGGAAGACTTCGAGATAAATGTAATTAAAATGAATTTATGGTATGTTAGAGTAAGTAAACTATGTACAGGTAGAACCAAAAAAGATAAGAGGGTAAGGAAAAAAGAGTTTTGATTCCTTATTCTTTCTGTGAGAATAACTCATCTTTAAGAGCGGGAGTTTGCAACGGATAAACCTTATGCAATGCGTGAAAAATTGAGTTTTGTTGTAAAACTGCAAAAATCAAGATTTCATAGCAGGAGTTGAGGTACACCCTATACTTAACTAGATGAGAATACGACAAGTCCCGGCCAACTGTACTGTGTCAACAGAGATGGA
>JAGFPH010003392.1:103906-123715 GCA_018207615.1 Philaenus spumarius | reverse complement strand
CTCTAAAATTTTTCCTTTTTAAATAAGTTTGTTTTTAACATCCAATATCATTCAGTGTGGGTTTTTATAATATAAAATATGAAGAAAATTCATTTAAACAAAATCTGCATAGCTTTGCCTATTAACTGCCTACCAATTTTTCACCATACCAATCGAAATGAAAAGGTAAAACAACATGTTTAATTAAGCATCTCCAAATTTACTTACAGTAATTTAAATTGTACATAGATAATAGTAATTTAAAATTTTACAAATTAAGGTAAACCGAATATTAATTATCTTAAAACGTTTTCGAAGTGTCCCCCGTTGTGGTCTCGGCAAAGTCGAGCTCGCTGCAGCACGGAAGATGTTGCTCTTTGTACCATTTTAGGATTGTCTTTGATTGTTCGTGCAACATTGAAGATTCTTTCTAGCAGCTCCTGCCTTGTTTGCGGTTTTGTTTTGTAAACTTCCATTTTCATATACCCCCACAGGAAGAAGTCCAACGGGGTAAGGTCTGGTCACCTGGGTGGCCAACGTACTAGTCCATGGTGAGCAATTATTCTTTCACCAAAACGGTTATGTAAGAACCGAGTCACATGACGAGATACATGCGGAGGCGCTCCGTCATGCTGGTAAAACATAGTTCCTCTGATTTGGAGAGGGATGTCCTCAAGAAACTCAGGAAGTACGAATTGTAAAAACTGTAAATACGGTACACCATTTAACACCCCATCTATAATGTAAGGGCCTATAAGTTTGTCATTAATAAGTCCGCACCAAACATTGACTGAAAATCTTCATTGAAAGTTTGTTTCTACTGTAGCATGTGGATTTTCTTCATCCCATATGTGAGTGTTTTTCCAATTGTTAATACCATTCCGGGTAAATTGAGCCTCGTCTGTAAAGAGTATTAACTTAACCAACCGATGATTAGCTGCAATCCAACGACAAAACACAGACCTCCTAATATTATTGCCGAGGTGAAGAGCCTGAACTTTCTGTAGATGATAAGGGTACAAACCTTCATTATTTAAAATTCTCCATGCCTGAGTAGAAGATACAATGTGTTGTGTTGAAAGCCTCCTTACGCTAGTACCTGGGCTTCGTTGAACAGAATCCAGAATGTTTTCTTCCGCCTCAACTGGTGTTTGAATAACATTACCAGGTTTACGTTTATCTACAGAACCTGTCTCACTCAAACGGTTATGTATGTCCGTAAATACTTGCCTGTTAGGTACACGCCTGTTGGGGGATCTTCTGCCATACTCAACAACAGCTGCTCTTGAACTTCCATTACAAAAGCCGTACACAAAATGCATATCAGCGTACTCACTATTAGTAAACATATTTTGAAATGATTGTTACTGTAAAGAAGGCTAGTGCTAAAATATTGTTTACAAATAAAAACTGTCAACAATGGGGTCAATCAGCTGACTAAAGACAGCTGATTAGTGATTGGATACCCAGCTTGAAACCATGTGTTAATTAATAGTAATATTAAATAACACTAAGGGAGTAGTTGGATTTAGAAAATAAGGCCAATACACTTTTTACATATGCATAGCAATTACTTCTGTTACCAATTTTATATTGAAAAATTAAACAAAAAATCTTATTCTACATAAAATTTTACAACTTTTGGTAAGGTTGCAGCCCAAGTTGTCAAGTAGTTTTCACATAAAAGCTTGTGAAATAAAAAAAAACATTTTTAAGCTTAAATTTGTTTAATTAATTTTACAATTTGGAAGGCAACCACCGAATAATTATTGTTATTTTCTGACTAAAAAGCAATGGCGTGTCTGCAGAATTTTCTGCTCCAACTACCAGTATAAGTTTTAACACAATATCTCTACTCAATTTTTGTCTAGAGGTAAAAAAACACTAGAACTACATGGAAATCTGGAAAAAAACAATTTTCAGCTATAAGTACGAAAAAATGGGTTTGGGACCTATGTTTATATAACATTTTTTTCTTCCCTTGATACAAGGTACCATTTCCTGAAGTTTGTCAGGGTTCCCGTGAAACACCCTGTATATATGTATTATGTCACGTCTGCACATCTTACTGTCTCTGAACCATGGCAGTTTTGTATATTAATTCTGAATGCTTGTTTACCAGTTTGCTTTGGTTGAATCGACTAATTCTTTTGCCAGATTATTATTCTATATATTTTTTCGTAAGGACATAAAATCTTCTACAGGTATTTGTAAGTCCGTAGCAGATTGGCCATTAGAAATGGTTTTTTTTGCTAGTTCATCAACAATTTCGTTATGTTTAATGCCAGAGTGATCTGGCACCAATTGGGATGTTATTTTTCTATTATTATATGATATTGATAGTTTAAGTATGTTTAATATTACCCCCTCTTCTATTTCCCCATTATAAAAATTGTCTAATGCTTTAATTTCAGATTGTGAATATGTACATATAACTATTTCTGTTTCTTCCAGCTATTGAATGTATTCCGTTGCTTTGTAAATTGCATACATGCTGTATAACTTGACATTATCTTATTTAATACGAATTTGGATTTTATCTTGTGTTTTGGAATATAAAAAGAGGTTCCTGTGCCCTCTGCATTTTTTGGATCCGACTGTGTAGATTGAAATTGCGTTCCTAAAAAAGTGTAGATAAAGTTGTTGAAATATTGTTGTAATTGAATCCCTGCCATTGTTTTTTTATTAGATTTTTCTTCGTCAATGCTTGTATTGAAACATATATTATTTTTTATAATCTGTACCGGTTTATTGAAGTCCCAGTATTGTGTGAATTTTACCTTAGATTTATTATAATAAGGATTCACTTCATTGCAAATATTTAATGCTTGAATATACGGTGGTTTCTTTTTCTTTGACCAGTATGATTTGTAGTCTATTAAAAAATTTAGATGAATTATTTTACTATACACTGAATGAGTGTCGTTGCACATTATTTTGTAGATAAATTATTCAGTGATCAGTTTTCGTCTTATTTCTATTGCACATTCTGCTTGTAATGCAAGTAAGTCGGTAGGGGTAATTTTAGACCAAAAGATCCAGTAATTTACAATACGGCTGATTTTTTTTATAAGTACATTAAAGTATGTAGATTAACATAAAAAAAAGTTGACCAGTCTATGGATTTCCCAAAGTCGAAAACAAAAATCGATTATCTTTTTTTTCGATTATCCTTAATATTTCGAGCTAGGATGAAGATAGAGAAAAATAAAAAATACCACCGTGTAGGGGAAGTATTTTTAAATAAAAAAGGTCATATGTACTTCCTTCCTACGAGCAATGGTTTGTCTGGAAACAATTCGATAATGCAGGTATGTATATTGCAGCAGGGGAAATCACTAAAAGTTGAATCTCATTCATATAAGAAGCGTTGGCTCATTCTAAATTGGCTGAATTTTAATATCGAATTGAAACTTGACATAATAGTTAAAAATATGTATTTTAAACATTTATACTGAGTCTCAGCTTGTTATCTTGAATATGACCTGATCTAGAGCCACTTGACTTATCAATGGGTTTCTCGATTTTAGGAGTACCGGACCCACGAACTAATTTTAATCTATTCCAGTTTCGTAAATTTTTGGAATATCAACATCAAATTTGTTTTACAAGTTGAATACACCCGTATAAATATTCTTAGTAAGTATGAACGATTTTTGTTGTTCTTATTTTTAAAAACGAGGCGCTTGAAAATAGTCTTCTGTTTTACATTATCTCGTTTAACTATAACACTTTTGGATTCAACGACTCCATTTTCGACATGTTTTTTCATATTGATTTTAAAATTGTTAGAGAAGTTACAAACACATTTTTTTTTGCTACACTTATTTTAAAAACTATATTTAAAAAATTGACTAATCTGCAGCTGATCAAGTAAAGCGTTTTGATGAAAAATCTAAAAAGGTAGGAAATTATACTCTTTTAAGTTACTTGTGCTTTTAAAAATAAGTAATAAAAAAGGTTTATACTCCTTAATCTTGTTTGAATATATATATTTAACTTGTAAAAAAACTTTCAGGTTGATATTTTGAAAATTTTCTAAACTGGAGCTGTTTAAAATGAATTGGTGGGTCCGGTACTCCTAAAATCGAGAAACCCATTAATAAGTCAAGTGGCTCTAGATCGGGTAATTTTCAAGATAACAAGCTGAAACTCAGCATAAATGTTTAAAATATATATTTTAACTCCTATGTCAGGTTTCAATTCGATACATTAAAATTCGGCCAATTTAGCATTCTAAATTACCCAACGAAGGTCATTACCTAACGCTTCATAAATGAATGAGATTTCAACCTATAGTGATTTTCCCTGCTGCAAAATACATACCTACATTATCGAACTTTTTCCAGACAAACCATTGCTCGGAGGAAATAAATACGTATGACCTTTTTTATTGAAAAATACCTCCCCTACACGGTGATATTTTTTATTTTTCTATATTTTCATCCTAGCTCGAAATATTAAGGATAGTCGGAAAAAAAATGATAATCGATTTTTTTTTCGACTTTGGGAAATTGATAGACTGGTAAACTTTTTTTATGTTAATCTACATACTTTAAGGTACTTATAAAAAAAATCAGCCGTATTTCAAATTACTGGTAGTTTTAACCTATACCGACTGGGCTAAAGGGCGATGTTCTGAAGGCACCTACAGCTATTCGCATGGCCTGGTTTTGTATTATGTCAAGTTTATTCAGAATATTGTTGGGTAATTCACCGAAGAGGAAACAACAATGTTCTAGCTTAGCTCTAATTATGCTTTTATATACTTGTATTATGATGTCTGGATGAGCCCCTAACCTGGCACACGCCAACATTTTTAGGATATTTATATCTTTTGTGCATTTTTGACGTATATGATTTATGTGATTTTGAGAGAAAGATTTTTTCCAGAGTAATCCCCATGAATCTGATATTATCGACTGTTGGTATTTGTTGGTTATCTATATAGCATGTTCTGCTGTTCTGATATTCCGTATTTTTCTTCCGAGTAAAGTTAATTATTTTACTTTTACTTTTATTGATTTCTAAGTGTAGTGAGTTTAATTCTCTCCTTTACCTTGAAGAAAACAGTATGATTTTAATAAAAAAAGACCTGACTCAAGCCGCAAAATCGTTGAAACATGCATTCGTAATAACGTGTTTCGGGTTATATTTATAAATCAATAATCTGGGAAACTACTTTAAGTTATAAAGAAGGCTTTATATTTTTTACATGTAAGCTTAAAATATGGAAATTATATCTTAAAACTCCCAAAAAATGCATTCAAAATAATCGATTTTTACTCATTTGAACCGTTGATTAAAATTAGTTGCCGTCAATTTCTTTTAATTTTGAGAAATAAGACAAAAGCACAAAGCCTTTAAGAACAATTTAAGATGTTCCACAACTTTTTGGGTTGAAAAACGGCGGTTGTACGAAAAAAAAACTACCGAAACACGGTAGTACGAAGTGTATATTTTTTCTGTTTTACGCAAGGTATAGAAGACGCTTAATGTCTGGTCAACTTGTATGAGCGCAGTTCGGATATTTAATTGTGCCTTATCGTATTGCTTATTTGATGTGTATATTGCTATGTCATCAGCATACTGTATGGTGCTTACTTGAGTTGGCATGTTTTTATTAATTTCCGCAATATATATTGCAAAGAGCAGTGGACTCAGAACGCTGCCTTGGGGTAAGCCTCTACTGGTGGATCTTGTGATTGTATAATGTGGGAAAGTAATATTTTTTAGTTATTTATCACTAAGAAATTTAGAACAACGTTTAATAAAATGTACCATATTTGTACATTTTACTCGGTAATTTTAAACATTTAAAAACATTACCTACTAGATCGACGTCGGACTGCACACAACTTCCGTGGCACGCTTCTATATTGACATCCAATCAAAACCCTGATCATGAGCGCACAACGTAATATATTGTAGGCGTTGTAAATCGCAGCTGCGTAAGTGAATGAAGGCGCAATTTGCTGAGCACTTTATATATCTTGTATATTTTCCAAAGATATATTTCATACTTGGCGGATTGGCCAAACAAAACATACTAAATGACTAGTTTAATTTAATTTAAAATACGGTAGTCTCAATGCAGTGTGGACCTAAAAGGGGTATTTTTTATATTGTATACTCAGTTCTGTGTTTGGAAATACTAAACTCACATAAAAGAAAAATAATTATAAAGCAAAGAGTGGTAAAATGAAAGACAAATTATCATCTGTTACATACGGACAAACAGTCATGATAAAACTATTAAGAATTACTGAGCACGATTATAATTGAGCAATGATTCGTTAATGCATGATTTTAGTACACAGGGTGTCCCCGAACTCTCTGCACCCCTTTTGTGGATATGTTCCTGGGATGCAGAAAAACATATTTCACAATATAAACTACAACGGGCAAAACCCGTGTAAATCCGGAAATTTTGAAATTTTATTGAAATATGTAAAATGCAAGATTTCTGGGCGACCATGTGGATGAACCCAATGTAGCGCGGCCTTGAACAAGTCCCGGCGAGGTGGTTGTTATCGTACAGATGGAACTATTGAACCCGAGCTTGTTCGGGATTGTAAAATTAACTTAGAATAAAATCAAAGATTTTTAGGGAACACCTGGATCCAGGACTATTACGTATTTGGGTTCTATGGCGGGAACACATTACGCTAATCACGGGTGTGTTGTACGTATGAGACTCAGGTCGTAATACTAAACGGTGATGACGTAACAATCAAGTAAAGTCGGGGGAAAATTTCAAATTTCCTCAAAAGCCTGGAAGGGAGGTATTTTTGTAATGAGCAAAATAAGGCCTATAAAAAAGGTAGTATGACAAAAAGTCATAATTTCAATATTTAGCGAATCAGGGTAGAAACACTGACGCTAAAGTCAATTAAAGTTAAAGTTTAATAAAGTTTAATGAGTACATGTTATTAAGAAGGATTAGTTGCTTAGGAAAAGCAAAAGAAAATTCAAATAAAATAATTATTATGAATGGTAGGAGTTTTCACACCTGGCGGTTAAGTCAGTAGGGAAAATTGTATTTTTTAAACTATTAATCTAAAGTAATAAAGAAGGGAGGTAAATTGATTATTGTAAAAACCAGTATTTTAAATAAATTAACGGTATTTAACGTAAATGTAAAACTTGGAAAATCGTATACTTTTAAATGGCAAAAACTTCGTTAAAAAACCTATTATAGAAATCAGACTTCGGCTATTGTCACAACAACAATAGACCTTCAGGAAAATGAAAATGAAAATTTAAAATAATGAAAATGGAAAATTTTTAAAAGAAAATGCATTGGGAAAACGCTAGGGAAGGCCTAGGAAGAGAATGGAGCGTCCTACAACTTTCATTCAAGTCTCTAAAAAACAGGAAAAAATCACAGTTTAAGAAAAGCTATTTCGCGGGAAAATCCCATAAAACCGCGAGGAGTTAGAAAGGAAAGTTGAAAATTCGCGCAGTAGAGTAGGAGAGGAAGGGTTAGGAACCACGTAAAGCGCTGAGCCAATCAGAGCGGAGAGGAGCTTTGGCGGCCGGAACAAGGATGTAGCATTCAAATAATTTAAGAAGTTTAAGCCTTAAAACTACGATAAACAAGATAAAAATAAAGGATTTAAATGTATTGCTAAACAAAGGATGATTTTACACACAGGAAGGTGTAAGAAAATCACTTTAATGTGAAAAAATGAATTTTAGCGGAAAAATCGCGAAAGTGGAGATGGAAGGAGGCTTTATAAACCCTGGACGGGAATTTCAAAAGGATGATTGGGTGAACGACAGTACACGGAGTGTATGTCACTCTGTTTAGTTATTTTGGTAATCGACAGTACACGGAGTGTATGTCACTCTGTTTAAGATTTTTGGTAATCGACAGTACACGGAGTGTATGTCTCTCTGTTTATGGATTTTTAAGAGTTAGTACGGAGTTTGCTATTATACGGGTGAAGTGATCAGCGGTTTGACAAGGCGATACAGGAAGACTACAGGAATATAAGCAGGAATACAATATACTGCTAAGGCTATATTATCAATGAAGTAGCTAAGAAACTTCAGGGACCTGGACTTCTGGAACGTTTTGGCGGACAACTGGACATGAGTATCTAACGTGGAAGAGTTAGCAGGACGATCCCCGGACACATAAAGGACTACTACAAACCACAGGCAACTATAACTCAACGGAAGAACATCTGACGCAGCTTCAAGACAACAATAGAACAGCACGCTGTCATCATTGTACATCGCCAAAAGCGCAGAGAGCAACTTTACCCTACAGGTTCTTCTGCTGCTATAAACAACAATCAGCCCCGTGTTAGACGGCCATCTTAAACAACAAATTTGAGGTCTGTGTCAGCGAATTTACGTTTATTCCCCACAATTTGCCTGATTAAATTCAAATTTAATTTATTACAGATACTGGGTTAGTAGGATTGGAAATTGTTTTTCTTAGTGTGAAATGTTTTTATAATATCTAAAGTCGTATAGCATAAAAATCATTAAAGTAAATTCATAATTTAAATAAATTAAAAATAAGTAATTAATAAAAAGCTTGGAACAAAGCATATTAATTAAAAGCATAATTAAAAGTAATATTAAAATTTGTTCTACCTTATTAGATTAAACAAGAGTTAAAGAAAATTGCTTTTGTTGCAAATTGTATAAATTGGAAAAGAGTTATCCAAAGGTATTATTTTTGAGTTGTGTTTTTTAAGATTAATAAATGGATGATTATTATTTTACAGTATAAAAAAGTTTCTAACGTTCACTTACCTATTGTTGAATATTCCATTGTTATATTTCCTAGTGTTAGAAATATTATCAAGGTGTTACGTTATATAATTATCCAAGGCACAAATAAAATTATTTACAAGGTCAGTTCCACTGTATTCACTTCCTCGAGGAATACAGATAGTAAATTCTATTTTTGCTTGTGCTCAAAGCTGAGTTTTATTAAGATTACTGGAAGTGTAATTTGTAGTTTTTTAGTCAAAATATTCAGAGTAATATTAGACAAACAGTTAAATCACCCAGGCCCTTTAAAGAAAAAGGATAGCCTGTACTTCCAGTGGGTGATTTTAACTTATCCTACACAGTACACGTTCGCTGAGGTGTGTCGTATAGGTCGAAAAAGACTGACACCCTACAGGGCGATACAAAAGTGTACAGTTGTAAGATTATCGTTGCAAAGTGAGCTAGATTTCAAAAAACAGAGTCACCTCACCGGCGATATATCTTAAGCGTTGTAGAGATTGGCGTACCCGCAGAAGGGCCGTTGATACTTTGCAAAAGCGTAAGCGTGTACCGTTGTAGAGATTGGCTCCCGAACGTGGGGCAGAACAGCGTGTACGTGTACCGTTGTAGAGAATGGGTCTACGGTGCTCATTTTTCCGTCCGTCTGTCTGTATGTGTTTTTTACCAAATACTTAATATTTTTGGGTAGAAAAGATATTGAGCTCAAACTTTGTATACTACCTATTTTTTCCGTAACCTTTTATCACTGTTTTAATGCGTTTTGGGTCAAATACCGCAACAATTACTGCAGTTACGAAAATGAACAGATTTTATTAAATTTATCTGCTAATTTTACAAAAATTTAAATAAATTTTACACCTTAATTAACGCTTGACATATTTCAATAGGGATTCGTTTCTGTGAGTAATCTGAAACACGGGTGAGATCTTTGGCCAGCTGTAACTCTCTAACGAAGCATTTCCGGACCTATGAATATAATATGAACTTTTTCATTATTTTTTGCTCGTGGAATCAGCTCAAAAAGTGCTCGGAACGTTATCGAAATAAATCATTATTTTAGCTCATAATAACTTTAAAATATTTTGTTTCTAGAGTAATTTTGGGTATTTTTGACAACTTCCAAGAAATACAATTTTCCTTTTTTTGTCAATATCTCTGTTAACCTTTGAGCTACACACAAAATAAAAATACCATTGTGTTTGTCATTAAAAAAGTAATTTTTTTGTTTCATATAATTTTTTCGTAAAGTAAGCGGTTTTTGAGATATTTGACATTAAAAATTATAAACAGCCGCCATTTTGAAAATATTAAAAATAATGTTCTAATTTTTCGTACAGTGATAAAATGTTACGCAGAAAATTGGTATACAAATTTTGAACTCAATGTCTTTTCCACTTCAAAAAATATTAAGTATTTTGTAAAAAACACATACAGACAGAAGAAAAAATAAGGACTGTAGAAAAAAATATTTATATTGTGAAATATGTTTGTCTGGGTCCCAGGAACATATCCACAAAAGGGGTCCAGAGAGTTCGGTGATACCCTGTATAAAAGCAGTATATACATACATTAAATTAACAAACACATTTGAACAATTAATTTTGAAGAGACTTGGGGTTAAAATAAGATTTTTATGATCAGAGCAGGTGGTATGGGTGTTTTATGTTAGAGCAATTTATTTTATAGGGGTATTTATCCCATTTTAATAAAATTACTATTTCATTTTAAGTATAGTTGTACAATTCTATTACTTTGACTTAAGCAATGGAATTGCAAATTATTTTTTATATATCACTTAAGAATAATATTACACAAATTTAGATTTATAGCTTGTAGGAAGTAGGTGCAATACGTTTTTATTGTATAGGGGTAGTTACCCCATATTTATCTATTTGATAGTATCTTATTGCTGGTACTAATATGTGTAGTTAGAGAAATTTGTATTGAAAATAGTTGAGTCGTTTTTGAGTAAAATATAGAAAAAGTAGGTATATAAATTACTATTTAATTTTAAAGGATGTTATTCTATTTCATCCTTTTGACTTAAGTAATCCAATTGTAATTGGCTTTTATATCACTTAAGATTAACTAGGGGCTCTTCACGTCCCAACCCCGCCCCGGCCTACGGCCTCAGATGACTGCTTCGCTTCGCTCGCAGTTGGAAAACTCTCTAAAGGCTCTCGCTAATCTTTGGCTCGTTTGTACCCGGGTGAACGAGCATCGTCCAGTATTTTTAACATCTGGATTGTATCTATAATGCATCTATTCGAATATTTAGTGACTTTGAAGGTGGTATAAAAAGAAGCTGTACCTATTCGCCTTCTAAGTGACTTGAATGGTGGTATAAAAAGAAGTTCAGATTTTAAATTATATGTGCATTTTTCAGACTTTATGCGCCTCTTTGGAGACATAATACCTAGCGCATTCAATTCTTGACGTCAAATTTTCCTGTATGCTAATTTTCATCAAAATCGTTAGAGCCGTTGTCGAGATCCGCGACAGATACAAAGATACAAAGATAGATACAAGAATTGCTCATTTAAAGTAATAGGATATGCACAGTTTGAGTTTTATAGCTTGTAGGAAGTTAGTTCAATTGATTTAACTCCTGGATCAATATGGATAAACTGTGAATTGTTTAGTGAAATCATTCGAATAGTTTTTGAGTCTATAGAGGACAAAGAAACAAATATTCATTTTTATATATAACTAGCTTTTGTACCAGTGGCTTCGCACACGGTCTAAAGTATCGCCGCATGGTAATACATGTTTATTGTTTTACATGTTGTTATTACATTTTCACCCCGATTCGGCTTTGCACGGATAGATAAATCAAAGTTAAATGTATATTACCGACAAAAATATATCAATACATATAGTACACTATGTATTTCTTATTGGGATTTTGAGTAACTTTGACCCTCAAAACCACCCTAAAATTTAGAATTTTTTGGAAATAACGTTGACCAAAATAGCTACAATATTACTGTATTCAGTTTATTTTACGGTTACCTTATTTTCCGCTAGAGGGAAGCACCTCCTGAATCACCTTTAAAATATTGTAGACGAACTATTAACTACAATATTACTGTATTTAGTTCATTTTAGTTACTTTATTTTCCGCTAGAGAGCAGCACCTCCCAGACCCTCTTAGTTAAGCTTTCCTTCTTATAGTTACTTTATTTTATGCAAGAGGGCAGCAGCTCAAGGACCTTCTTAGTTAAACTTTCCTTCTTATAGTTACTTTATTTTCCGCTAGAGGGTAGCATCTCCTGGACCTTCTTAGTTAAACTTTCCTTCTTATAGTTAATTTATTTTCCGCTAAAGGGCAGCACCTCCCGGACATTCTTAGTTAAACCAATGAATACTTAAATGTTAAGAAGCGCACGTCTTATGGACTCAATTCTAACAGATTTTACAAACTTGGCGCCCTAAAGATTTGTAGTTGGGCGCAACTCCGAGAGGAAGCGCTGGCAAACCATTTAGCGTGCGGTGGAGAGCGAGAGAGTGTTTCTCCCCTCTCCCTCTCACTCGGTCTACGATTGGCTAGTCGGACTAAAGAAACGAATTTATGTGTTCAAGAGAGATTTTCAAACTTATCTATGTTGTACATAGAGAATAAAATACTCAGAGAACATATTGGAACTGACGATATTGAAGAAAAGTTCGCTATGAAGAACAGAAAGTTACAGTTGATATAGAAATTTTTATACTTTGACTATTTATTAATATTTCAAAGGAAGTTCATAATAAAAGTAAATATTTAAATTTAAAATGCATCCCTTTTGCTAAATACAATAAGTATTTATTCTTGAGTTTTCATTTTTTGTCTTCTCTTTCCACCTTTAAATTTAAGAGTAATCCTATACAGTATTGTTAAACTATGTATGTTTTTTATTTTAAGAAAGGTGCAACTACTTAATCAATGTAGGAGATTTTTTTTGTAATCGAAAAAAGGTACTGCGTGCTTAACGTAAAAAAACAAATATCTATTACTATAAATTTTTCTCAGATTCTTCTTATTTATTAGTGACAATAATGTATAATATTAGAGTTACAAAGATCGGTAGTTTAATATGTTTTTTTAATGTTAATTTATTTATGAAGTGATGTAGTAATTTGATAAGTAATTACAATTTTATTCTAACTTTATCACTTGACTGATATATATTTCATTTGCTTTGAATATTTACACTTTTGTATTCTCTTTTCCTATTTATTGTGTCTGTGTAAGCAAAATTTTTAAAGGTAAATTATTTACTAAATGTTAGTATTTTATTCTTAAAATGCTTTTCATGATATTTTTCAAACAATATGTAAGCAATACTTGAGATAATTTTTAAGGTAAAAGAAACATCATCGATAATTTGTACAAACTGTGATTTAGACGAGACGGGTTTATTTATAAGTCCACGAAAGAAAGAAATGTAAGGCGTTTTCTTTATTGTTAAATTAAGATTGGTTGAAGGATGGTCGTATGATTTTGTGCGAGGTCAAGAGCGAGAGAGCGCGAGATACAATGTTTTCTTCCCCTATTTTTCTGGTATGTAACGACCATACAGAGCGAGAGCGACTGAATATGAAAGAAAGAGACGGAAAATGAAGCAGAGCTATTTTAGTCAAATGAGAAATTTTGAGACGGCAGGCAATGAATATTTAGGCGTTTAATATTAATTGCTGTATATTCCGTTGAAGTTGTAGGTGGTGTGTATTGGAGCATTTTGTTAGTTATTGTTTATGATGAGTACTAAAAAAAGTGGAGGGAAAAAGTGTTCTTACATTAATTGTCAGAATTCATCAACCAATGCAGATGTACCTTTTTTCCATTTTCCAGTGAGCGATAAAGAAAGGTAAGAGATAGTGGTTAGATCTAAATAGTTAATTTTTGTTAAAGTGACTGCAAATAACGTATAAACAAATAAAACATTGTTATGGTAATTATTAAGTGGTTCTAGTAATATAATAATTGAAGAGAAGTTTACAATTTGTACAAAATTTGTACAGTCCAGTTCTATGATTTGTTCTCTACAATTTGGTACAAATAAATTTGATTTTTAATAAAGTATATAATATTCGTAATTCCATTTTCAAAATAGCCTGCTTTAGTAGCGTTTCTTGACGCAGGAACATAAAAACATGTCTTTCTGAAATGTTTTTGAAATTGATATGTATTTTTATGCACTCTATTTAGAACTAAATTACAAAACTTTTGTTTATCTTGAAATAAATTATAAACAATATTTTACTGTGTTATATAACTTTATTTACATAATTTTTGGTGAAATTTGTCAGACGTTTAGACAATTTCTTTCATTCTAGAATTTCTGAGACCAAAATAAAAGGATACATAACATTTTCAAGTATACAGTTCAATTCTATGTTTTATTCTCTACAATTTGGTATAATATAAATTAATTTTGAGGTAAAAAATACATCGGCCTACTCATTTTCAAAATAGGCCTGTTTTAGTAGCGTTTCTTGTCGCAGGAACATAAAACATGTATTTTCTGAAAAAAAGTTTTGAATTTGATAATTATGTTTATACTTTTCTATTTATAACTAAATTTGTATATTTTGAAAAATTACAAAACAATTTTATCTGCTTTTTATATTGGAATAAAGTTGAATATTTTTCTTCCGTTTGGGCCTATTTAAATTTTTTTTTATCTTGAGCCAATAACTTTTGTAATTTTACATCAATCAATTTTTTAGTTGCTAATATTAATTTTCTGAACCTTTTTCTATATAAAAAAAGCTGTGGAACACTTTTGAATTGGGTTAGAATTACTATTTTTTACGAGTTTTTGAAAATATGCTTGCAAGTGGCCAAAACTCCAAAAAATTTTATACCACCGGTTAGAGGGAGTTTGTTCTACGTCAATCCACTGCAGAGATATTTAAAATGCTAAACACAGTACGTTGTTCAATCTTGCTTATTTCTGAACATATATTGATGAAACTTGGTAATAACTTCATTAGTCCAGATTATATTGTTATTTGTTTAAACCTAAGTATTTTAAGCCCTCATGGCAGCAAACCTACGTACTCATAGCACATGTAATTTTATGGCGAATAAATAACATTATACATCTCCCTTATTAATGAACATACGTTGATAACACTTGGTGTAAGGCTTGTAATCATTAAATGCTTGTAATCAATTGATATTTTGATCAAAATTAAAACATTTTGTGAACCCAGTTGCAGCAATCCTATATAGGTTCTCATTTCTAATGTTATTATTATGAGAAATAATTCAAATGCTATCTTGCTTATTTAAAAATATAATATTATGATAAAACTTGTTAAGTGGCTTCATCAATATTATACAAGCATTGGATATTTCCAATCCCAAATATACAAGCATTGGAAATTCTCCGAGTGCGCAGATTTGCTGCGACTGGGGTATTTTATTTTTAAAGTATTAATCTGATTTAATAAATCTAATAATAACATCTAATAATAAATCTGATTTAATAACATGGACAGTTTTTGGTAAATTATATTTAAAGCATATGCGTACAATACCTCAATGTACATATAAAAATACGAAGAGGTAAGTCATGCCAACAGTAATACACAAACAGTCAACACACAACAATAACTATACAAGGTCTAGATGCAATAATAATTCTGGTTTTATTCAGGTTAAATTCAGATATACTGATCACCTACCATTAGAAATATGTATTTTTTAGGTGCAACTTGTGGATTGTTAATTGTGGCCGAGATGATCTAACAGAATTAGAAGATAAGAAACTTAAACACAGAGTGGTGTGTTCAGTACATTTTAAAACTGAGGCCTTCTCAAACTCATCGAGAAAAAAATTGCTTCAAAACCATCCCAATGCCTTACCAATACCATATTTTGAAGTACAATTAGTCAAGTCCCCCGACTCATTACCTGTAGGTAGTGAAATTAATCATAATTCTGTGTCTACTCCAAAAAATGACCAAGGGAATACAGAAAATATACATAATATTTATATCACCGCATTGGTAAACAACAATGAAAATAAAGAAGCTTGTGAGCAAGAAACATTGCAACAATTTAATGCGGATTTCACATCGTTTACTCACACTCCGATTTCAGAATCAAACCAAACACCACTTCCTCTTTACGATCCAACACCCAGGAAGAGAAAACTGTTGAAATCGCTATCAAGGCAAAGAATTGTTCTTAACAGAGCTAGAAGCAAAATATGTTTCATGAGTAAAAGGAAGAAACGACACACTGAAAACGAATTGTTGGATATGCTTCCTCTTTATATTATTCAGGTAATAAAACATGTTTTAAATTTTGACAAATGATAGCATCGGAAGCAAATACATTAAATAAATATTAAGCATATTTAAAATTTGTTTAACTACAAGGAATAGCATAATAATTTATTTTATTTTTAAAGTGATCGAGAACTAAGTCAATCATACTACATTTTCTTACTTAAAAAAAAAAAATCAAAGTTTAATGATACACGTAAAGCTAATAAGAGCGTAGACTATTAAAAAAAAAGCGTAAGCAGCACTGCCGCATTACTTTAGCCGAATTCTTATCAGGGAATAAGTAAGCTTAAACCAAATAAATAGTTGTTTATTTTATTCATATTTCATATTGTTTTACCGTTACCGAAAAATGGCGCAGTTACCTTACACGGATAGTGAAACAATCATTTATTGGGAGCTTTCTAGGAATTTCTTTATTCCTTTACTTTTACTTTATTTTACTTTATAATTTCATTTTACTGTCTTATATTTATTGCAGTTATTGAATTAAATAGAACAATTAAACAGAAAAAAATTATAATTTTGGTTTAAGTTGGTCGGATTAGTCTTAAGATATGTTGCAATATTTGGTTTTTATTCCAGGAGAAACGCTGGTTTTTGTAAAAATGCAAATCAAACACCAACAGCATCGAGCGTGGAGTGAAGATGAAAAGAATATCGCTCTATCTCTTTATTACAAATCTCCAAGTGCTTACCGTTTTCTCCGAGATAGAGGTTTTAAGTTACCATGTTTAACTGTAATTAGAAAATGGATTAATGTATACAACGTGTCACCAGGATTTACTAATGAAGTAGTTTCTAAGCTATATAAGAAAGCTGCTTCAATGACTGATGATGAGAAACAGTGTGTACTTGTCTTTGACGAGATGAGCATAAAAAAAGCTCTTGAATATGACCCAAAGCATGATTTAATAGAAGGGTTTGAAGATTTAGGGCCTCTAGGAAGAACATCAAACATCGCAAGTCATGCCCTTGTCTTTTTGTTACGAGGACTAAAATACCAATGGAAGTGTCCTTTTGCATATGTCACCTCTAGTAATGGTGTTAAATCGGAATCATTATCTCTAATGATAGACATGTGCTTGGAAAATGTTTTTAAAACCGGGCTACAAGTTCGTGCAGTTGTTTGCGACCAAGGACCGACAAATGCTTCCGCAATACGACTATTGGGTGTAAGTGAACAAAATCCACATATATTGTTTGGAGGTAAAAAAATTAATTTTCTGTATGACGTTCCACATGTATTCAAATGTATCAGAAATAATCTGCTCAATCACGACATTGAAGTTGATGATAAATTAGTTAGTTGGAGTGACATTCGAGCCTTTTATGAAATAGAGCGAAACAGCCCAAATGACTGTAGGGCTGCTCCAAAACTATCGGAACGACATATAAGGCCACAGAGTTTTCAAAAGATGAGTGTTAAATTAGCAACTCAGGTGTTTAGTGCTTCAGCTGCAAGAGGCATTCAGACTGCAATCTGAATTCAGTACAATTCATATCGCCTCTGTTATTTTTCTGATTGATAAAACGTTAAACTAACTTCTTTAATAACTCTGAAACTATTCATATATCATCAAAACCTTATTCTTTCTTTTATTTACGTTTTAATTTACTGATTCTTATGCTGTCTTTAAAATTTAAATTCGTTAACTTTTAATGTTTTGTGGTTCTAATTAGCAAGTCTAATTAGCGCCTTGCGACTGGCTAATTTCCGTCGCAGTAGGTATACTATTTTTACTTCCAATTGTGATTCAGGCCTATTTTATAATAATTTGACCTGCTCTTAACTAGGCCTATAGCAATAAGTATTCATTCCCTATAGTTTATTATAGTGTAAAATATTTCAAGAGGGAGGAACAAAACTGTATTGTTGTATGTTATTAATTCACTATTCATAAAAATTTTGATGTTGATTGGTACTATGTTAAAGATTGACTAAAATCATAGTAAGAATTTTACTGGTTAAGAAAAACTTGTATCTTTTAATTTTAGTACCTACAAGGTTAAAAAAGTTAGAAATATTTTTAATTAAAATTGTTTATTAAAATAAATTATAAACATAATAATCAAGAAAGTACTTTCAATAGTGGTAAAGTAGTCCAAAACTCACTAATAAACAGTAAACTTCAATTTTTAGTAATGCGATATATTTTAATTATTCAAAGTGTAAACAAACTGTGAACAATTTTTTTACAATTGGGGGGAGGGTTATGACCCTGGTTACGCCTATGGTTAACTGGCAGTATTTTTTTCGATTAAGTGTCCATAGAAAAAAACACATGTTTTTATTGTTAAATAGGTCATAAGACCTGTTATAAACTTAAAGAATAGGCTATTTGTTTGTATATTTTAATATGTATTTCAAAAATCTAGTGATCGCTCAATGGTCGAAATTCGACCATAATTCATTACAATTTTTAATTTGAATGTTATTAAGGTTATATTGTCAAAGACTAGACTATACCTGTATAATCACAGATTTCGCCAAGGCTACAAAGTTTTTGCCATCTTTTTCAAATTATATAACATTTAAATAAAAAACAAATTCAAAAAATGAAGATTGAATACTTTTTATATATTTTTTTATACAAATAAAAACCAGCGATTAAATAAAATGTTGTCCATTGAACTTGACATACATATTTTTATAATTTAATAAGTGATTCAAAACTTCTGGGAAAACGATTTTTTTATACATTACGATGCATAAATTTAATGGTCTGCTCCAGTAAAAGAGAAAGCAATCGGCAACTCGCACGAGGATAGGCTTAACAATGTAGTTTCATGGAGCAGAGTGCTTTGACATTGACTCACTTCAAACAATTTTATAATTTTTTTTACCGTTTTATATAATTTTTATATTTGCGTGATGAGAAATAAACTAAAGATTCTGTATTAAATTTTGGATCCGGCTTGCGTTTTACTTTTTTGAATTTTATTTTAATTTTCTGAGGAAGATAATTCCAACTTGGTATTTAAAAAATTTTCAATTGTATAACAAATGGAAGGTATTTAAAACAAACGTTTACATACATGGCTGATTGTAATTTAAAGATTATATTTTATTTATTTTTCAGAAATTGCAGTATAAACTAATTATATTTATAAACTGGACTGTCAATATGCGTGTAGCAATAAAACGAGAAACAAAACTATTAATTCATTATTTACAAAGTATTATAAACTCAATACAAATTTAATTTTCCATACACGAAATAGATATATTTACTGACAAAATATATTTGTAGCAATACAAAATATATTATTACTTAATTATTTACAAAGTTATATACGCAATTGCAAATTTAAATTTAAAAGAAAAATAGCCATATTTACAATATCAATTATAAAATAATTACAACAAATTGTGTTCCTGAAAATACCTATATAAGTTATATTTAGTTTCTAAACAAACAAAACGCGATTGTGTCTGGGATTGTATATAACGCAATAGCGAAAGTTTTTATTCCCTGTCCTTGTGTGAGTGGGGTAAACCCTTCGTTCAGCCAGCCGCACTCGGCAAGTAATCTAAATATAGTACAAATGAATTGCATTATCGTTATACCAATGAGAGGGGAGAAACACTATCTCGCGCTCTCTCGCTCTCCAACGCACGCTAAATGGTTTGCCAGCGCTTCCTCTCGGAGTTGCGCCCAACTACAAATCTTTAGGGCGTCAAGTTTGTAAAATCTGTTAGAATTGAGTCCATAAGACGTGCGCTTCTTAACATTTAAGTATTCATTGGTTAAACTTTCCTTCTTATAGTTACTTTATTTTCCGCTAGAGGGC
>JAGFPH010003392.1:88665-103896 GCA_018207615.1 Philaenus spumarius | reverse complement strand
TTCTTATAGTTACTTTATTTTCCGCTAGAGGGCAGCACATCCCGGACTTTCTTAGTTAAACTTTCCTTCTTATAGTTACTTTATTTTCCGCTAGAGGGTAGCACCTCCATGACTTTCTTAATAATAATTAATCTTTCCTTCTTTATATTACATTATCAACCAACAAACTTAATCTTTCCTTCTGTTCTTTATACTACTTTATCAACCAAAGAAACTAATATTTCCTACGGGTTAACGTTAAAATTGTCTAGTAATGGGCTGTCGGTTAAATAAACCAATGATTTTAATTTAAAATCGTTGGAAAAACCTCTTCGAGTGAAGGGAAAATCTTACTAGAGAATCAAAATCGCCAATTTTTGAGGTTAGGATTTCAAGAGAGAGATTTCTATAACGTTTTTGTTTGCATTAAAAATCATATATTTTGAAACGTCTCTCACTTATTTTACCCAATTTGTTGAAGTCAAAATTCAACTTGGGGGGGGGGGAGAGCCCCAAGGGGAATATACACTTTACCGTTGTATAGCCCGTAATTGGAAAAGATGATGTTGCCTAAAGAGGAGTCAAGAATCGTCAAAAATGTTCTAGGACCCACCGTTTTCGAGATATTGACGATTTTTGTGAAAAAATAATGAAAAAGTTCCAAATCGTTGCAATATAATCGAAACTGATGGAACACTACAAAATGGAAATATAAATTGGTTTGAAATAAATGTACAAATTTCCAGCTCTCTAGCTTTATGTAAAGTATAATAATTAATTTGTATTGTTTTAGAGGTTGTTATCTCATTTCCACCCATAATCAGCACGTGAATAAAAGTAAATATGGTTTACATTGTATAAATGTCTTGTAAGAAATAAATGTAACAATTTCCAGCTCCCTAGCTTTATGAGAAGTATACTAGATATTTCGTATTTTTTTAGTTACATTTTCACCCCTTAGCAGTACACTAAAAATACAAATATGGTTTACTTTTTTTATATATCTTGTAAGAAATAAATGTACCAATTTCCAGCCCTCTAGCTTTATGGGAAGAATAATAATTAATTTGTATTGTTTTAGGGGTTGTTACCATATTTTCACCCCTTGTCACTACACTAAAAAAAATTTAATATTGTTTACTTTTTAAATGTATATTGTAAGAAATGAATGTACCACTTTCCAGCTCTGTAGCTTTAAGGGAAGGTTATATTTAATGTGTATTGTTTTAGGGGTTGTTATCACAATTTCACCCCTTAGCAGCTCGGTACAAAATACAAGTATGATTTACTTTTTATATATATATCTTGTAAGAAATAAATGTAAACATTTCTAGCTCTCTAGTCTTAATGGATGTAGGCTATAATAATAAATATTTATTGTTTTAGGGGTTGTTTCAACTCTTAAATCAAAATGATTTATAACCTATTTCTTGATTTTAGTATACAAATATATACTTACAGTTCACAATTCAGTGAGTGAATTGAAAAATAAATTTTGAAATTACTTGTGGTTAAAATAAGATTTTTTATGATCAGGGCACGCGTATTATACATATGTTAGTTTAATGTTAATGTAATATATTTTATTATGAGTAGCTATCCCATTTTACTTTCTCAATAGATTATAGTATAGAGAAAGTATAGAGATCGCAAAAAATCGATGTTGAGATTTTTGTGGAAATATCCGTTTTGGGACCGCCTGAGTCCAAAAAAGTGGTTTTTACAAAATGTCTGTCAGTATGATTTGTATGTCTGTACGTATACAAAGCTAGAGCGAATATTGTTCGATCGATTTCAAACAAATTTGCACCAGACATGTCAAGTAGGCCTGTATAGATGCACGAAAAACGGATTGAAAATTTTTGAAAAACAACCTCCATTTTAGCAATAAAACCCCCAAAAAATCAGTTATTATAAAAAAACGGCCATAAGGATTTTGATAAAATTTTACTTATTTGTAGCCTTTAATGTACTCTACCATATGCAAAAAACCGCATCTTTCTAAAAATTCTCGTTTAGCTAACAATAATCAATTATTTTTGGGGGTTGTTTTTCAAAAATTTTCAAAGCCTTTTTTCGTTCATCTATACAGGCCTAAATTGACGTGTTTGGTGCAAATTTGTTTCAAATCGATCGAATAGTTTTCTCTCTAGATAATAATAATAATATTTATTAGTTAGTTAATCACCTATTTTAATAAATCACCTCTCCTACCCCACCTACAATTATGAAGTCACAGGGAATCTGTTTAATAATTTAAATATGTTTGGGAGAAAGTATGTGCCAGTTCCTGGTACCGTTTATTTATTTTTATTTAATTTAATTTTAAAGGTACTTATACCATTTCGTTAGATATATTTAAGTAATCAAACTGCAAATTATTTTGTACACCACTTAAGAATAATATTACACAAATTTAGATTTATACGTTACACAAATTACACAGATTACACAAATTTATTAAGTTAGTGCAATTTATTTTTATTGTATATGTCTTTAATTGTAGTGCCCATAATCTTTAAACAATCCTGGTACAAATAATATGTGTAATTGTGAAATATTTATTGAAATAGTTTGAGTAGTTTTTGAGCAAATAGAAAAAGTAAGAGTATAAATGATTATTTAATTTTAATTGTAGTTTCGCATTTTATCCCTTTGACTTAAGTAATCGAATTGTAAATAGTTTTTTTATATCACTTAAGAATAATATTGCACACTTCGAGTTTTAAAGCTTGTAGGAAGTTAGTTCAAGTTATATTTATTGTATAGGTGTAGCAACTCCATTTCAACCCCTTAGGCTATAGTAATTGTAATATCTAAACGCTACTGGATTTGATATGGCTAAACTGTGAAATTTTTTAGTGAAATCGGATGAATGGTTTTTGAGTCTATAGAGGACAAAGAACCAAAGAAACATTCATCTATATTATATAAAAGCGAAATACCACTCACTCACTGACTCACTCATCACGATTTCTCAAAAAATACCGAACGGATTGAAATGAAATTTGGTATGTAGCTTCCACTAGGACCATAGGTGCTCACTAAGAAAGGGTATGAAAAATTTCGAAATTTTAGGAAGGGTTTGGGGGGATCAAAGTTACTAAAATCATAATTTCAGATCTTTTATTATTATGACAACAGTGCTTTTATTATTTAAGTTCTATATATATAAAAGCCAAATACCATTCACTGACTGAACACTTAAAAAGAATACAATTACGTTAAAAAGACTGAAAATACCAACCACCACGGGCAACGCCGTACAGGTCAGCCAGTGTATTTATATACAATTCCAATACCACTGACTCACTCATCACGAAATCTCAAAAACCACCTTGGAATGAAATTTCAACGGATTGGAATGAAATTTGGTATGTAGCTTCCTCTAGGGCCCTGGGTGCTCGCTAAGAAAGGGTTTAAAAAAAAATCGAAATTTTAGGGGGGGTTTGGGAGGGTCAAAGTTACTAAAAAAAACCTCCGATCGGATTGGAATGAAATTTGGTATGTAGCTTCCTCTAGGACTCTAGGTGCTTGTTAAGAAAGGTTTTTCAAAAAAAAATCGAAATTTTAGGAGGATTAGGGGGATCAAAGTTACTAAAAATCCCCGTATGAAATACATAGTACACAATATATTTATTTATTGATATATTTTTTTGGTTAATATACATTTAACTTTGATTTGTCTATCCGTTCAAAGTCGGATCGGGCCAGCTAGTTTATATACATAGAGAAGTTTGGTACTGCCATAACATAAAGCAGTATATAATTACAAATATGTTTGAAAACAATTGTTCGCACACAATTTTCATGGAAACAAACTTGTTTTTTTGGAATTACTTTTCGATAACAGAAGTTTATAAAATAATCATTCTAAAATTAAAAAATTATTGTACATTATATACTTATAAAATTAGCTACCATGCGTGGTAATTAATTTAAAACACTAGGTATTAGGTGTATAAAGTAATATGTACTTTTAAACATAAACGTACTTCTTTTAGTCGAATATTGAGTTTAAATTCATGTCCGCTAGATAGCAGAAGCACAACAAATGTTATCTGAATACACAGCTGAGTAGTAATTTGCTTGTAACCCGGTAGATTGCATCCCAAACATTTTGACCTAAATCAATTCGACTCTGCATTTTCTATATAAAAAATTATAACTATTCATACAAAAAGTAAATGTAAAATAAATATACATTGATTAAAGTGTTAAAGTGGTTCGTAGTAAAGAATAGTTTCACTGAGATTTTTTAAATTATCATGAGCCAATAATCTTGTGAGTTATTTGTAAAACAAATAAAGATGATTAATTAATGTAGATATTAAATAAGTATATTTTATTTGAACGCTTTAAAATGTAGGTTTGCTAGTTTATTTTGCGGGAAAGTTAATCTCAAAAACTAATAATCGGCTGCGTACTCAAGTTTAAATTTAAAAGATTGACTTTGTCAAAGTTGTATATATTACATTATCAAATTTCTCCTAAACTCTGATGTGGTGAAGGACTGTTTGAAATGTTCCTAGTTTTTACCTCGCAATTAAATTTATACTCCTACGATATTAGTCCAATTTAGGACGGATTTCTACTCAAAATTCTTTTGGAAGAAACCGATTGACATGAGATTTGAACCGTAATTTCAAAATAACTCAAGAAACAAAAGTGACCTACTGCTGATGCTGGTAGGATGTCACCATGGGGGTGGATGTAACAACTTACAGGGGGTGGAAATTATTATATTCGAAATAACAGTAGAAATCGATAGAGGAATAAATTTCAAGCAAAAATTACCAATAAAGTTATTTTGATAAGTTAATACTATTTCAGTTATTCTTGATTGAATATGTTGGTTTTCCATAAAAATCGCGTGTTTTGAAGGATATTTCTCGAATAACTACAAAATCTTTCCGATTTAACAAATAAATTATGATAAAGAAACCTGAAGGTTATACAAAACAAGGAGTTTGGTTTATAAAAATATTTTTGCATGTGTTATACGTAAGGAATTATAGCAGGTTGAAGGTGAATCTTGTCCGTCGAAAACTGAAGTCGAAACGTTCAACCTTTAACAACGGGGAAACGAATTTTTTTAGGGAAAACATATCCGTAATTTTTCAAAGTATCTGAAAAAAATCTTTGAAATAAACTTTTATAAAAAAGGTTCTACCATAAAAACTAACTGAGTTATGATGAAATTAAAATGGATTACTCGCTGTTTGCATGAAAAGTCAGCTATGAAACCAACGGCTTTACCACATTAACTCAAATTAATCGTAACTCATTTACGATTTACTTTTTTCAAGTGCAGTACTAATAATATGATTCAGAAGTTTGACCGGCTTAGAATGCCTACATATGAATAAAAGTTTGTTTTTCGCCCCTAAAGCAATAAACTTACATCAAGATAAGTAATTTTTGAAGTAATTAAACATTTTTTATGTAAATTACGTTCTAAAAATAACTTACTTTAGCCGTCATACACTGAACTAATAGTCAAGTACTCTATCACACAAACTCTAATGTTCACCTCAAAACAAACCTATGGTTGTTTTTTTGTAACAATAAAAGATTGTTATCTACAAACATTGGCTCATTTATTTTGTGTATAATATATAAAATGTAAATAAATTTACGAAAGGAATAAAATGTTATTCCTAAACTATTGGCAAAACGTATTTCACGTAATTCACGTTTTCGTACAATTCTAAATAACTAAAATTATTTTAACGGTATGAAAATTTGCACAGAAACTATTATCTGTGCCGTTAAATACATTTTAACAAAGTCATTATATATTGCACACAAAAACACTTATTATTAATTGTTTGAAATTCATACAGTCCTACACAAATATTGTCTATCGAAATTACTAAATTTGTATAAAAGATACATAAATGACGTTCTCTCGATGGTGAAGGTTCTTCTTTGCTTTAATAGGCTACTAACAAACTGTTTTAATATCATGTGGGCTAGTATATTTGATCAATAAAGTTATATATATATATATATTATTCCGTTCTTCACGAGAAATCCTCCTAGCTTTTTATTAAAATTGTAAAACATATTACATGTAATTTTAATTAGGGTTTAAACATAAACGTACTTCTTTTAGTCGAATATTAGGTTTCAATTCATGTCCGCAAGGTAGCAGATGCACAACAAATGTTTTCTGAATACACAGCTAAGAAGTAACTTGCTTTTAACCCGGTAGATTGCACGCCAAACATTTTGAACCTAAACCAATTCGACTCTGCATTTTCTTCATAAAATGATAACTATTCATAAAAAAAGTAAATGTAAAATAAATATACATTGATTAAAGTGTTTTTTTTTTTTTTTTTTTTTTTGTATCAGTAAAAGATTACTACAAACGATTATTATCTACAAACATTGGCTCATTTATTTTGTGTAGAATATATAAAATGTGACTAAATAATTTACAAAAGGAATAAAATGTTATTCTTAAACTATTGGAAAGACCTATTTCACTTAATTAACGTTTTCGTACAATTCTAAATAACTAAAATTATTTAACTGCGTAACAATTTGCACAGAAACTATTATCTGTGCCGTTGAAGATATTTGAACAAAGCCATCTTTTATATTGCACACAAAAACACTTATTATTAATTCTTTTGAATGTATACAATCCTACACAAATATTGTCTATCTAAATGACTCAACTTTCCCCAACTTCGTTAGTTAAATTCGAGAGAAGTTTATTCCAAACGTGCAACGATTTTTCAGTTTCCATTATGTCCTGCATAGACAGTTCCAGCTCGTCAAAGATTTCTCGATTTGGAATTTTCAACGCGATAGAATACACGGTGACGTCATCGGTCACGGATAAATACCCTAGGTGATAAAGAAGCACGAAAAGTAAATCCACCGTCTCCGAGTCGATTTCATCGTTCCTATTGAATACGGCGCTGTTCAAACTGACAACGTCTTCGTTGAAAAACGGGTTCGACACGCTCGCCCACACTTTGTTGCCCGAAAGTAACGTTTCGATTTTCTCCCTCACCGGTTCTTGGCCGAAAACGGACTTGAAACTTTCGAAACTGTCGCGATCGCACCAACAGCTCGTCTGCTTTCCGTGATGCAAAAAGTTGACGATCGAATACACGTTGTACAGTTTCGTGTTCTGCGTGGCGACCTTGTATCCTTTGTAGAACTCGTCGATCGTCTGTTTCGTTTGATTTCTTTTGGTCGAGTCCGGTAAGAGTTTAATCAGTAGGCCGTCGAGTTCGTCTTCTGTTATACCGTAAAAATCAGCAAAAGCGTGATCGAGGAAAAACGGGAAATGTTGTACTTCGGTTCGGAGCAGTGTGGGAAGCACGGTCGATAGCCTCAGAACGCCGGTCACAACTGCCCCGTAGATTAATTTATCGTTGTCGTTCAACAGGTGTTCGTTGATAGTATGAATAAACGTAAGTATACGGTCCATGTCCGGCACTTCTTTAAAAATAAAAAGTTCTACGTGAGCGTCGTAGTTATCAATTAAAATGTAAACTTGTTTATTAAAGTGTTGGAATATAATTTTAAGTAAAAATTCAAAAGCGTTTCTAATATTGTCTTCTGTCGATAGAATCACTTTTCCATCGCAGTATTTATGAAACAATTCTTTGCTGGCATTGTTAGTCCATAGAGTTTGATTTTCCAATAAATATTTATGTTGAAAAAACGTACGTTGGATTATCGTTTTATATATAGAAACCACGCTGGTCAAGTTGTGTATTTCTCTAAAATCACTATAGTCCATAAACAAAACAGGATATTTGCCGAAATGCGTTTTAAACAGGTGAACTCTTTGGAAAATCTTCAAATTTTTGTCCATAAACAGTTTGTAGTTTTCCGTTTTACGCGGGAATTTCGTCGGTACGCCTTTTTCGTCCACGTTGATTTCCAAAAACCTTCTGATCATATCCAAATTCGTCGACTTACCGAACCGCTTGGGGCAGGTTATGTGTATCAGTTTGTAGGTTAGGATTTCTCTGATCAACATTGATTTGTCGAAGAAGACCTTCGATTTTACAACTTCACTGAAATCTCCTGGTACGGATGTCGAGTCCGACTGTACTGCCTGAATAACAACACGCAAACCTATTAGAAATGTGTTTTCTGGTCACATTTATTTCAAAATATATACACATGTACACAATAAAGTTTACAGATAATATTGGATTGAGGCGTTGTCCGGAAAGGGGGCCATAAGAATACAGGACATTTTTCAATAGAAAATTTGAAATAAACCGTCAGTAAAGATGCCGCCATTTTAAAGCGCATGCTTGGATATAATCGTTTATTTTTCTTAAGATAAATTATTGTTAGGTTAAACTTCATGCCAAATTTGAACTCAATTGGTTAAACCGTTCTCTAGATATTATTATTTAGTAAAAGACACAAAATGGCGGATATTTGGAAAATGAAGCGTTTTTTCGAAAAAATATTATTCTTGATTTTCTGTTTATTTTGATCCATAGAACCACTTCCCGAAATTTTTAACACTAACTTTGTTCCACCCTGTATATTCTTCAAAACATTGTAACTATTGGCTATAATAATAAACAACAAATGCCAGAATAGTTCTAGTAGTAAATAAACAAAAGCCTATTCTTTCTACTTCAAAACACTTTTCTTTGACACTTTCTAATAACATGAATCAAGCGTACATATTTACTCTTCACAACAAACTGTTTTTCAGGATAGGTTAACAAAATAAAAGCAAACAAAAATCAAAGAAAAGGCTTACATCTGTTGTTACATATTACAAATTAAACAGCTGATTTTGATCGAAATATTAACACAATTTAATTCTTTCTACTTCAAAACACTTTCTAATAACATGAATCAAGTGTAATACTTTTTTGCGATAGTATATTTCGTTTAACGTCAGTTGTTGATACATAAATATCAAGATATTATTTTACTTACGAGAAATATAGTACAGGTATTTTAAAGTTAAAATTTGAACTAACGGAATGCAATAGAATATATTTATAATTTTATTTACATTATAAAATTTAAACAATAATATAAATTAACCTGTTTACCTTCATTATGTTTCCAATTACCAAGTTAATCACAATAATCCGTGCTATAATATTCGCAAGCATATTTATAAATTACTATCCTATTTGTTATACAGATTAAACACTAAGAAACACAATACAAGAACACAACTTAAATATAACACATGCAATGAAGGTACTGACAATTGGTCACATAACCAAGAATATAAATACATTCATCAGATGTGTCAGATGGAATAATAAAGTGTTTATCAGTTAAATCGGAGCTCAATATTATTAGAGATAAGGTCTGTATGGACCAGATTTTGGGAATTGATAATATTATTAGTTTAATGCGATTGGTTCAGTTATTGGACTGTGTTGATGAATAAAGAAAACAATTGGAAACATTTATGTGATTCCAGGGCCGTCGCGTCGTTTGTAGGCGCCCGGGGAGAGATTTTACCCGGAGCCCCCCCCCCCCTCCTAAGACACACTCATTACCCCTCCCACCCACTATATTAATCACCATATATGTAAAATGGAGAGACAAAATTGGATAACCTTAGTTAATTACAAGAATTAATAACACAGATGGGAAATAAAAACTCAATTAAAACATGTTTTGAAGGTAAGATTGTATGTATAAACAATCCAATTATTACTGACAATGTGAGTAAATATTAGTTCCACACTAAATAACTAGTAGTTCTGTGAAGAGTAGACCTCGCTCGTTGAAATAACAAATGTGGTTTCGAGCTTAGAAAATAGTGTGCCGGTAAGGAAGTAAGCACAAGGTTTAGCCAGTGAAACATTATTTTGCAATTCTCGCGATTCCAGGGTTTCTAGTTCTTTTTCTTTTCTTTTCTTGGGCTTTAACTGCTAAGGATTTTCTTTTAGGAAGCGTTGTGTTTTATTTAGGTTATTAATGCGTAAGGTAGGTAAAAATATCGCGTTATTGAGGGAAAACATAGAATTAAATATTTACATACTTAAATAACTAAAACTTAACAATGTATTTACAGTTCCATGTCATATTCCAATATTAGAAATAATGAAAACAAACGATGTTAAAGCGTCGTGATAGTGATCTCAACCCTTGTACCAATATTTCCAACGCTGTCCAACGGTCATTTTTTGTATGTCCTTTATCGCCGCGAGATTTCATTTGTTTCATCTCATTTTGTAATTTTCAAATACTTTTATAAAATAATAATTTACAAGCATACAGTTCAATTCTTTGATTTATTCTCTACACTTTCTTATAATAATATGTCATTTTTGGGCAAAGTATATAGTATTCCTAAATTACTATTTAAAATATGAATAGTTTTATCAGCACTCTTGTAGTAGGAACATAAACACTGGTGTTTTCAAAATAAGAAATTTGAAATTGATAAATATTTGTATACTGTTCTATTTAGAACTAAATTACGAAACTTTTTATGCAGGCCGAAAGTTGAACTTTTTCCTTTCGTTAATGAACATGCTTGTTTATCGAGCTAATAACTTTGTTAATTTTTCTTCAATAATTTTTTTACTGGCATATATGAATTATTTAAACTTTTATCTACAAAAAAGCTATGGAACACTTTTGAATTGGTTTAGAATAAACGTATAAAATCATGGAAAAAATACAAAAAACTTGGACGATTTTTAACAAATTTGAAGTTTACGGCCATTTTGTGTGCTTACCGTTAGAGATACGGGAAAAATCAAGAATAAAATTTTGTTTAAAATCAAATTTGCTACGTGCAAAATCTTATTACTTTTTAAATTCGACTTACGGTTAAGCCACAAACTGGTTTTTGGAAAAAGATTACACTGAGAGAAACGGTCCTGCCGCCATTTATATTTTATTTAATGGGTTAAAAATGAAAAAAGGGAAAAAAAACGTATATATGCAATACATGGCTCGGCCTAGAAATATGGAACATTTATGCAAACAATCATCACAATTGGTCAAGGTGTTTGCCCGTAATCGTGAGACAGACAGACGAAATGCAGAACGCTCGAGCTAAAACGGAGACCTCGCTTCGCTTGGTTAATAAATAGTGTTTAAAACCTCAATAATACATACATTGAAGAGAAAAAATGGAGCAACTTGTATAAAGTAATGATAAACGATACACTACATGACATTCGCCATGCCCTTGTCCCTCGTCGTTTTCAATAGACAGGAGGCCAGGGAATTCAGTCTCCCCTGTGACCTTTCAGCTTTATAAACCTACGCTCAGCACTTGCAACTGTCACTACACTAGTTACCAAAACTCTAACTAAGTGCAATCCAAAGATTCACAAATAAGATTTTCCTGTCTGTTTTATTGATTGCCCGCAACACATCAATAGTAACAATAGAACAGCACTAAAGGGCAGCGAATTGTGTTTGTGTTTGAACCTTATAAAACAATTCAATTGAGATGGAGATAAAAGAAAGATATTGGTTTACTACCAATTAACTCAATGTAGTTTATTAATATTATTAATAATACAAATTTACGTTAAAATTGGTGGGCTGATTTGTATAGTAAAATAGTAAATATGATTATCGGGTGGAATTGGCCCTACGCCCTAGGGCGCTTCTCTGAAACATTACGATATAATAAACATGAAAAGTTATTTATTATAAGCATTTACTATACATACCAAAAATATTTATATTTTCACTAACGAATTTCCATAGGAAAAATTAGCTATTGCAGTGGCCCTTATGGTAAGACCCAAGGTCGGGAGTTGCAAATGAACACCGATCATGGTCCCCAGAACACGTTTTGGGTTGTGTGTATATATGTGTTCACACTTAAGCGGTCGCATTTTAAGTCCGATTTGTTCAAATTTGGTACACATGTTGGTTGTCCAAAATTAAGTTTTTAGGCCTATGTTTTAGTGTTTCAACCAACAATTTGGGAAATAGGTCTATTCACGACGGTGCTGAATAGCTGCAAAATGGTTCGCACGCCATTCCGCATATTGAAAGTATCTTCAACACACAAAACATTGAGTGCTTCGCACACCAACCCCACGGTAGAATCCACCACATTTCTTTGAAGTGGGTACTTCTGTGGTATTTTACGTTTTGATCGATTTTGGGGGAACCAAGAGAGCTTTAAGGTCGCGTAAAAAAACAAAATGTGTATAATATCATCCTGCATTTATTTTTGTAGAAAAAACTAAAAAAAATTCATTCTCGTAGGAAAAATCTAAAAAAAATAGTTACTTCCTGTCAAAAAACGTGCTTCCGATTGTCGGATATTTTTGGCTAACGAACTCATCCGAGCGACGTAGACAACCAACATGTGTACCAAACTTGAACCGAATCGGATTTAAAATTCGGCCGCTAGAGTGCGAACACATATATACATATACCAGCTGACCCGTACGGCGTTGCCCGTGGTGGTTGGTATTTTCAGTCTTTTTAACGTAATTGTATTCTTTTTAAGTGTTCAGTCAGTGAGTGGTATTTGGCTTATATATATATAGATCTTAAATAATAAAAGCACTATTGTCATAATAATAAAAGATCTGAAATTATGATTTTAGTAACTTTGATCCCCCCAAACCCCTCCTAAAATTTTGAAAATTTTCATACCCTTTCGTATTGAGCATCTATGGCCCCTAGAGGAAGCTACATACCAAATTTCATTCCAATCCGTTCGGTAGTTTTGAAGAAATCGTGATTTAATAACTTTGATCCCCCCAAACCCCCCTAAAATATCGAATTTTTTTAAACCCTTTCTTAGTGTGCACCTGGAAGCTACATACCAAATTTCATTTCAATCCGTTAGGTAGTTTTTGAGAAATCATGATGAGTGAGTCAGTGAGTGTGTGAGTGAGTGAGTGGTATTTCGCTTATATATATATATAAATATAAATATGTGATTTTTAATGACACCCCAAAACGTGTTCTGGGGACCATGATCGGCGCTCATTTGCTACTCCCGACCTTTGGTCTTACCATAAGGGCCACTGCAATAGCTCATTTTTCCTATGGAAATTCGCTAATTAATAAAGCTATTACCGATTATGACAATTTGATTACTATTTGTGTTGCAACAAAACAAATGAAATAAAATAGGAGTTCTAGATATAAGCCTTTTAAGAGGCTGTTTGACATTTAGGCGACCTTTACAAAATACTGAATGAATAAATCAAGTTATAGCAATACCCTAAGTATAAGAGGGAGAATATGTTTATTGCTTTATAGAAAGATGAAAGGAAAGGTTTCAGTGTACAAGTCCCTTTCTCCGAGACACCACCTCCCAATTAATTTAACGCTGAAGAAATACCCCTCCCTATGGCGTAGTTGTAAAGTCACTGTATGTGAATGCAGCTCTGATCTTCAGCCCCACTTTCAACTCTAGGATTTAATTCTCTCGGTTTTATTTCAAAGAATGTAGTGCAAGAACCGAACTGCTTGTTTTGTATTTCGTTGTTGTCGAGCGTGCCAAATGGTTGGATTGTTCTGTTTAGAAAGTTTTGTAAAACACTTGTACCTAATATGCGTTGAATTTATGCTTCATCAGTGGTAAGCACATAATGTTACGTATGAAAAGAGATGGGTTGGAAAAAACAAGGCTAAAAATGTCTAGCTGAGTTAGTGGAAGGCTATTATGAGCCCACTATTATTTGGCTTTACAATATTAACTGTTTGTGGACTTTGCTAATCGGTGAACAATACAAACTAAACAGTTTTGTTCTTGAAGTTAGATTAAGTAGGATATAATAAAATAGTTAAAGATGATTTTTCGTTATGGAATATACCAGGGGTAGAATATTTTAGACTTAACTGATTTTAAATATTTTAGACTCATCGATACCAAAACTGATAATGGAGCATGAATTGTGTCCGGTATTAATAAAATTGTTTCTCTCAAAAACATTTGTTTTTTAAAAAGTCCTTTAAACATTTTTGTAAAATATAAACATTCACCTCCCTGTAAAATCACAAAGACTTACAAAAAAACAAAAAAACAATTCTTTTACCTACCGATGAACAGACATAATGAAACCAAATTTGTTTCTTACCACTAGGGGAGTGTAGAAATATAAACTGTAGGGCAGGCTTTTATTTTTGAACAGCCTACTAACTTCGGCAATACTAATCCATGTTGTTTTCAAGATGTATGTTGATTTGATTAAGGATTTTTATCTTTAATTGGTCAGCAGAATTGCACAAAGTTCAAAGGCGCTCGTCCAGTCTGATCATTGGCGGATCGGGGGGGGGGGGGGGGGGGGGGGCTGCAGAACCCCTTAGGGTTATTATATTTTTGTTTTGTTTATTGAGTAGTCTAAGACAACATAACTTATATAGAATATTTCACCCACTAAATATTGACCAATGTCAATAAAACAAAAACCATTGGAAAGGAAATGTTTTGAACTTTAAATTTTGTATTTACAAATTTCTTCCAAAACGTATATTAACATTGTAATCATCGTTGTAATATTTTAGTCTAAATCAACTGATGCCGCACGAAAAAGCACAAGCAAAAGATACAAACTCGTCACTTTTTAAAGGCACATAACCGTTAAACAGACTTGTTTTGAGACGAAGATAAGGACACCTATGGGTTCGTCAAGATTTGAACTTTCTATCACGATCTTCCAATCATTCGTCACTCTTATAGTTTTTTAGATATGAAGTTTTCTGTAAACGTCTGCAATTGGACAGTTTTTAACTAATGAAAAAGCACATTTTGCAATCGAGTATCTATTACAAATAGATATATTTGTATAATGATTTTTATATCTATTTGAAGTGCAAGTTCTATATTTTCGTTTGATATAAGGAAAACTTGGTTTAGTGTTCCGAGGCTATTCGGGTATTTCCGTGAAATATGTACATTTTCAACGCCCTGTGCCTAGGCGTTATTCTATTAACCCCTCCCCCTCTCCCCGGATAAGAGACAGTACCCTCCTTAAAAACCGTAGGCCAGTCGGTAGGGGTCAATTTAGACCAAAAGTTCCAGTAATTTACAATACGGTTGATTTTTTTTATAAGTACATTAAAGTATGTAGATTAACATAAAAAAAAGTTTACCAGTCTATCGATTTCCCAAAGTCGAAAAAAAATCGATTATCATTTTTTTTTCGATTATCCTTAATATTTCGAACTGGGATGAATATAGAGAAAAATAAAAAATACCACCGTGTAGGGGAGGTATTTCTAAACAAAAAAGGGCATAAGTATTTATTTCGTCCGAGCAATGGTTTGTCTGGAAAAAATTCGATAATG
>JAGFPH010003392.1:71026-86738 GCA_018207615.1 Philaenus spumarius | reverse complement strand
TTACTTAATTATGATTATTAAAACATAATAAAGTAGTTACTTAATTACCTTTATTAAAACATAATAAAGTAGTTACTTAATTATGATTATTAAAACATAATAAAGTAGTTACTAAATTATGATTTTTAAAACATTGGAAAAATGAAACTATGGAAAATATTATTTATGAATTAAGACTACTTGTGTTTTTTTTATTTTTTAAATATTCTATTTTTTTTAACCTTTGTAAGATATCTTGTAAGAAAATAAATATATTGTAAGTTTAAGTGTGGCCACCAATATAATAATTTTGAGTTTGAATTTGAAATCCGCTTTTATAAATTTGCTGCATCCCAAAAAAATCAGCTTGTGCATATGGATGTCCTTCCCCCAATCATGCCTGAACAAGAAGTTTAAGTCCAATGTTTTTCAGATTATATATGAGTACTGAGATTATTTTGAAGTTCTGTAGGCAGATTATTTTCTGTTACACATTTCAAATGGGTTTGGAAATACCAGTCTATCTGCAAGTTACATGTAAACTACATTCTGCTTCAGAAGGCCTCTTGATTTAGTCCGCGATTCCCGACAGCTGGTTTAAACATACAATTATTCTCTTGTAGTAATTATAATAAGTACCTTTAATTTAGACGGAAATCAAATTATATTTTATTTGAAGACATTAATGAACGAAATTATTATATTTATCATTTTATAATATTAGGGAAACTCCCTACGTGCTCCGCACGCCAACCCGGTTGGAACCTTCTGTACACATAATCATGTTATGTGTTCCTCATAATAAAGGTGGAGGATTAATAATAACTCCAAAGCTAGGATGGTAAATAATGTGAAATGTTCAAATAGAAATATTTCGTATATTTTATAGTAGCTTTTATAATAAAGGTTAAACGAACCAGCAAGGCTCAGGTCTACGTTTTAATAAAAACCTAACGTAAAATTTAGAAATACAAGTAATTGCTTCAAAGTTTAAAATCAGCTATTAATGGAAATATTTCAGCAAACATCTGTTTTATATAATTGGTTGCTATAGTAATAAATGTAAATACATCTGTTGGTTCATCAGCCTTGGTCTAATCTAAGATTTTTTTCGAATAAATTTACAAATATTGAAATAAAAACTGTTTTTATCAAAATGAATTATATGTTACTCAGGGCTAGTGTAGCTTTTTATTAGTAAAACTTTTTGTTCAATCGGGCCAGCAGTTCCACAGATTACCCCCTACATACAAACACACAAATTTTACCTCTTTATAATATTAGTGTAGATTGTGATGGACTATAATAATTTTGTTTTTTGAAAACCCTAGAATGAATGTATACGGGCACTAGAATTAATGTAAACGGACACAATTGTGGCAAATAGTAACGTTATGAATAAAAGAAAAACTTTATTGGTTTAATTTTTGAAAAAAACCAATATATTGAAAACGATGATACATATGCGATATAGTTATCAAATGAAACAAATCTCAATTAAGTTTATCCACTATCGAGTCACAGGTTTGGATTCTCTACAATCTAAACCTGTCATACTATGAGTTATTGTGTTTGAATGTCCATTAAGTATTCTGGGATTGTTTTAATTTGACATGAAGCATGAACCAATCCAAGTCCGGGTCCCGAAGGTGGATGCTATTCGGTGGATTGGTTTTGACCACAATTGAAAGCGCTGAAGTCTTAAGGGAATTTAAAGGTAGTAGAGATCTTCCGACCCTTATTGATTGTCTAGGGATAAGTTCTGAACAGTGTCAGTAATAGAAGTTCATTTACAGTATTGAAAATGTGTAGCGTTTAAATTATAACGTTTAAATACTTGCTTGAATATAAAACATAAAAACACATTGAAATACAAACCTGAAAAAAACTACAAATTTTGTTGTTGTTGAAATGTGTCGGTGCAAGTAAGCAGTATTTTTATTTGAACAAATTATTATTATTAATAACATATAATTAAATAATTCAATAACGTAATAAGATAGTTGCATAGTTAAAATTATGTTTAATAAAATTAATTATTAATTATAACATATGATTAATTATACATCTTCTTGGATATATATTGAAAATATTTTGTTATACGAGTCAAGGACAGTTATAATTAATTTATAATAGACTAGCTGACCCGTATGGCGTTGCCCGTGGTGGTTGGTATTTCCAGTCTTTTTAACATAATTGTATCCTTTTTAAGTGTTCAGTCAGTGAGTGGTATTTGGCTTTTATATATATAGATCTTAAATAATAAAAGCACTCTTGTCATAATAATAAAAGATATGAAATTATGATTTTAGTAACTTTTATCCCCCCAAACCCCTCCTAAAATTTCGAAATTTTGCATACCCTTTCATAATAAAGCACCTTTGGCCCTAGAGGAACCTACATACCAAATTGCATTCCATTCCGTTTGGTAGTTTTGAAGAAATCGTGATTTAATAACTTTGATCCCCCAAATCCTCCTAAAATTTCAAAATTTTTAAAACCCTTTCTTTGCGAGCGCCTATGGCCCTAGAGGAAGCTAAATACCAAATTGCGTTCCAATCTGTTCAGTAAATTTGGAGAAATCGTGATTTAGTAATTTTTACCCCCCAAACCCCTCTAAAATTTCCAATTTTTTAAAATACTTTTTTAGTGAACACTTATGGCCCTAGAGGAAGCTACATACCAAATTTCATTCCAATCCGTTCGGTAGTTTTGAAGAAATCTTGATTTAATAAATTTGATCCCCCCAAACCCCCCTAAAATTTCGATTTTTTTCAAAAATCTTCTTAGTAAGCCCTATGGCCCTAGAGGAAGCTACATACCAAATTTCATTTCAATCCGTTCAGTAGTTTTTGAGAAATCGTGATGAGTGAGTTAGTGAGTGAGTGGTATTTCGCTTTTATATATTAGATTTAACAGTTGTTCTAAAATTAGAGTTACATCACTGTGTTCAGCAGTAACATTGCAACTTTATCATACTGTGTACTTACATTTCTACTACAGCAGTTTATAATTCAGGCGTCTTCAAACTACTCCTCCAGGCGTGTGATTTAATCAATTCCATCTGGATCTCAAGGCCGCCACGAAGATTTACTCTTGGGATGCGAGTGTTAAATAAACTCGCTTTCTTGAATTTCCCCTGAGAATGTATAGCTATTATAACACGACAGAAATCACTGGGGACAAGGTGATTGATAATAGTTGCATCAAAGTTACTTTGAGATGTTTATTTGACGTCTGTATAAAATACGTTACATGAACACAGTTTAATTTCTTACGTTTTAAGTTTCATAACCACCACTAATCAAATTAAAATAACTTAAAAAAAACACACATGAATACATTTTATTTCGGTCTCTGTTATCGTGTTACACAGTAAGGTAACAATGTATGCAAAATCAACATAAATGTTTGTATGTCTTTAATACTTACAGAAGAAATTCTCCAAGTTTCCACCTCCTGCTCTTTAATTCAAGGCTGCTTTTAAAAACGTAATATTTCTGTAAAATGTTGGTTGTACGTGAACAAAATTAACTGAATTTTACATTTCAAAACTGAATGAACACCTAAAGAAGATAAAGATTTTGGATTCTGACAAGTGCACATTGTGTGAAGGCCCGGACACTATCATGAACAAGGACCATCTCTTGGTCTGCGGAGAGCTGGATGAAGAGAAGCAGAGGAGAAAAGACATCCCTGGTCTCTACTGGGAAGCAAGATCGAAGATGGCGTGAGCCAGCAAAGGCCATTGGACAACAACATTTCAAAACGGCCCTGTCATTTATAGGCCAATTAAAAAATTCGGACTTTGACTACTTTCAAGAACGGACATTTTCTAGGCATTTGAAATGACAACACACTTAGTGTAAGACTTATGAATGGGCAACTTTATCATGCAAGGTTATGTAAGTTATGTAAGGTTTTGTAAAGTCACTTTAAAAGTTTTGGGGGCTCCACCAGATCCTTCTTACGGATCAAATTTTTGCTTGGCATGTGACGTACTCCAAAGAACTGGGTAGAAATAAGTACAGAGACCTTTTCGTAAAATTATTAAATATATTCTGAAATTTCTGAAAATAATTCCTACAATGATTATCTTTCACAAAATGGTTAGATACAAGTAAATGTGATACAATTAATTTTTACTCAATTTATATTTTGAAAGTAATAAAGTAAAAGTTTACATTCGTCTAAGGAGGGCGGTGCTAGTAAGTTGATTTCCAGCTCTCCTAAATTTAAAACCTATGTGTCTTAATTTTAATGATTGAATATTAAATTTCTTCTAATTACTAGTACATAATAAAATCTAATATTACCAAAATGTATTATATCATTTATAGATACTTACAAAATGTATTATATTATTTATAGATTTATTTGAAAGATATTAAGTTGCTTTGGTGACTGATTTCGATTACTTATGAGGTGTTTTAAAACCCTCTCTTCAGTTAATCCTAATAACCAGTCCCAATACAATTATTTATTAATAAATGATTATTTATTTATTTTGATTTATTTTAATCTTACTTCTGATACACAATACTCTGGATATGATTTCGTTTGTTATTTAATTTTAACTCTCGAGATCTGTCTTTACAATGAAATGAAATATTAATGCTACTTACATAATTTTTGTTCCCACTCTAACACACTTTACACTTTAATTTGATTTTTTTATAAATTCCCTTATTGACTTTTATTAATTTCATGTTACACTTCACTACTGCACTTTATTCCCTGGTTTTGATGGTTCCTGGATCCATTTGATGTAAAACTTTGTTTAATGATTATAAAAATACTTTATTACTTGGATGATTTATCTTTGGTTATTGATGATGAAGTTACTTTATTAAATAATTTATGTAAAATAAAAATGATGCATCTCGAAATGTTTGGTCTGGGTGTTGATTGATTGAATTTTAGTTGATGACAGACCTCGTGTTCTCTTCAAAATTTCCCCACCACACAGTTTCACGCATTCTAATTTGTTTTTAATTGGACTGTTTGAATTTTATATTATTTTGATTGGCTTTCCAGTTTTACAGATTTGGCAGTATTTATCGCGTGTATGCACTCGTTGATTCACACAGAATAACGCAAAGCAGTGTATTTATGTCTTAAGTAATTTAAGCTGGTACATCCGTTGTAACTTCCTGTTGAAATAATCTTACTCACAAAGCTAGTCTGGCCTGTTTCTGTAGATTCATTTATTATGGATTTATTTAAAATTTATTTTATAATATTATTATAATTATTTTGTTGATGCAGATGTTAAAGACATTGTGTATTGGTGTTCCAAGTATTGGTGTTTACTTACCAATACTTACATTAGTTACTTTGATTAGCTGATGAAATCAGTTCCAGTCCCCATTTTGTTGGGTTCAATAGAACTTTGACAATAGAGAAGGAAGAAGTAAAGTTTAATTCTTTGATAAAAAATATATATCCGTGCTGGAACACCTGGATAAGTCAAGACAAATTCAGAAACTCTAAAAATCCCAAGCTGCTAATTAAAGAAAAGTTTTGATTAAATGTTATGCTATTTCTTATTATTTTATCAAATATTTTTGATAGCTCATAAGTAGGTGCACAAGTCAAATTAACGAGTGGTCTAATAGGGTGTCCGTTTTTGTATGATTTTGGCAACGCTCTCAATTTTGGGGCAGAAGGGTTAATCATATTTGTGTATCTCTTCTGGTTATTGTCTAAGATGTGTTTGACAGAGTTTATAGCAGTTTTTAATTCTTTATTGAATCTAGCAGTTGGGTCGGATTGTCATTTTCCTTTAAGAACTTTTCAGCCTTTTCTGTGTAATCACTTTGTGGCATAATAACAATTGTATTGCCTTTATCCGCCTTGATAATGGCGTCATGTGATGTTAATTTAGCGGCAATGTTTTTAGCTACCCGGTGTTCCGAAGGTTGATTAGGTTTGTTTGCGTTTTCATGCCCGACTACATGTTTTTCAGTTTGATCGGCGATTAGACATCGAGTGATATTTTGTTTATTTAGTGGTAGTCTTTGGATTGCTGTCTCTACACTGATTAGAGCTTGTTTGAGGTCTGTTTGTTTAGGCTTAATCTTAATGTTATGGTTAAGTCCCTTGTTGAGTAGTACAATTTCTTGTTTATTAAAAATTATGTTCGAATTATTAACTAATCGTGGGTAGGATGTATGGGCCTGCATAAATTGATTTCGTGATTTATTCTGATTTTCTACTTTTTTTTACAATAAATTGGCAAACTTTTTGTTAATGACGGAGTTTTTTTTGCGATACTAGTTTCTAAATGTTGTCGCGCTGTATTAATCAATATATCAAGTTCTAATTTTGATAGAACTTTTGCGAGTTTTAAATGTTTTTTATAAATTTCCTCATTTACGTATTGTTTCTTGCAGTAAAGTTGTTTAATTTCGGTGTTCAACCATATTTGCTCGGCTGTCGATTTTGCTTTAATAGCTGCTTTGGTGTTAGACTTGATTGTGATTGAGACTTGAATGTATTTTGGCAATATGTTGTGTTTTTTACACATTTTATTAAATTTAATGTTTTTGATAGTGTTGTGCAGTTTCATGTTATCGTTTTTGAATTTGTAGGCAATTTTTGCGTAGCTGGCTGAATTCATATTTACTTTTTTGTTTGTTTGCCTTACTGGACTGGGTACAAGTATTTCATAAATACCTGTATATCACTTTTTTGTGCTGCTCACAGTCCTGTTTAAATGCAACAGGACTTATTTATTTTGTTAAATTTGTTAAATTTTGTTAAATACTTTGAACAGCATTTATTTTGTTAAATGCAAAGTTCATTTTGTTAATGGACTTGCATGGTAATCATTAAAAATATAGTCAAAAGTAAAGTCTCGTAAAGGAAATTAATTAAGATTAAAAAATATTTTGGAATAGCAAAGTAGCAGAATAGTTAATAGCAACTTGTTCAAATATTTCCTAATAAAGTAAAGTTTACTATAGTTTATAATATTTATTGTATTAGAATGTTAGACAAGATTGAAAAGGAAGTATATAAATATTTATATATATAAATCCATTTCATTTATAGCTAAGATCAGTTTTATTAGTTTCTGAACAGTTACAAAGTAATGTACAGTATAGGTTTTTAGAAGCATAATTTGTTTTCAATTTTAACAACGCTCATACAATTGTACAAAATATGTTCCAAGAATTTCATGTATGTGTGTATATATAATATATATTCCGATATTAAATTAGTACATTAGTAAATTAGTTCTAAATCTTCACAAAGCAACTAAAGTAGCAGTGGTTGAGGAAAGGTCGGTCATTCAAATTGTGCAGATCAAGTTTAGCTACATTGTTCGTGGGAGTAAAGTTTTATTGGCAACATTTCGATAATGCTGAGCTCAGAATCGTAAATATTTTATGCGAATGGGTTTATTCATTGAAATGCGTTATGATCCAGCTTCGTAAGGCAAATGCAATATACTACATTACAGCGGTTTTATAAACACCTTTGATAATAATCGTTTTACTAGCTAAAGCTAATAACTTTAGGGAAATCAATGTTAACAAAAATGTAACAATATTGAAAAAATGGTATTGTAATACTCACAATTTTAATTGTATTTGTGTGAGACTGGCGTGTTATACTTCTTAGGTTCTAGAAACATTTGATGTTATGCAGTGTAGTTTGTTCTCCGTAGGACAAAGTAGTTTCTTTTGAAGAATGGAGTAAGCAAATAGAATTGAAAACAATAAACAACGATTCAAACACACAACAGCTTATTTCATCTATTATCTTTCATAATTCAACAATAACAAAATAAATATTAAAAATTGTTCAACTTATGTAAAGTATATACGCAAGCGTCTATTGGTTTCCTATGCCACGTATTAACACAGTACACTAGGCGCATGCGTTTGGATTGTAAATGATATATGCGACGGAGAGAGTAGACACGATTCTTCTAGTCTTTCCTTTCAACTGTCGGTTGAATCAGAGAAGGAGGGGCGTTTCAATTTTCGTCTGATCAAGGCCAATTTGTTTCACTTTAAAACGCTTTGTTGCAATAATTTACCACCGCAATCCAAAATTTTAGTACATTGCTTCACTCGGGTTGCATACACAATACTTGCTTGGCTTTTTCATAACCTACTTAAGGTTGTAAAAATAAAATTTTTTACTGTGAGGTGTACACATATCTTAGGTTTGCTAGGTATTTGTATTTTTAGCCTGGTTAATATAAGATTATTTTAACTAGTACAATCAAGTTAGGTTACCTCTAAGTTTAACGATATTTGGAGAAATCATAGGCAAATAAATAAACAGTATCAGGAACTGGCACGTACTTTCTCACAAACATATATTAAATTACTAAACAGATTCACTGTGACTTCATAATAATTGTAGGTGGGGTAGGAGAGGTGATGTATTAAATCAGGAGATTAACTAATTATTATTATTATTATTATCTAGAGAGAAAAATATTCGATCGATTTCGAACAAATTTGCACCAAACACGTCAATTAGGCCTGTATTGATGCACGAAAAAAGGCTTTGAAAAATTTTGAAAAACAAGCCCTTTTATGGCAAAAAAAACAAAACAAAAAATCAGTTATTACTATAATTATTAGTTTTACGATAATTTTTAGAAAGATGTGGTTTGTTGCATATGGTAGGGTACATTACAAACTATAAATAAGCCAATTTTATCAAAATCGTTTGAGCCGTTTTTTATAAAAAAAAATTATAACTGATTTTTTAGGGCTTTTTTTCCCAAAAAGGGGATTGTTTTTCAAAATTTTTCTGAACTGTTTTTCGTGCATCTATACAGGCCTACTTGACATGTCTGGTGCAAATTTGTTTGGAATCGATCTAATAGTTTTCGCTCTAGCTTTGTATACATACAGACAGACATTTTGTAAAAACTACTTTTTTGGACCCAAGAGGTCCCAAAACGAATACTTCCAGAAAAATCTCAACATCGATTTTTTGCGATCATTATACTTTCTCTATACTATAGTATAGTGAGAAAGTAAAAGAGTTGGGTATATACGCATGCTATTATATTCGTGCTTTCATTTAACGAAATTATACAAATTAGCTATATGAGTAAGTGTGCCTCTATTAAACGATGTATCATACAACTTTCTAAGATACTTTTAGTGCTATTGTGTAGAAGTGGTAGACTGCTAGCTATTAAACGAGTAAATTTATTGTACGTAACTCAATATGCTAATTAAGTAAAAAATAAGTAAATATAATAATGACGTATATAAATGGTTAACCGTATGTAAAGAAATAATTATTCTAGTTTGATTTTTTGCAAAGCTCGTAAAGTTGGCGCGTGACAATAAACGTGATGTTCCCAGTAATGGTAGTAGCAAGACTATCTTCCGTAAGATCCGTACTGCAAGGTCTACGTGGAATTGAGTGTAGGTTCCAACCAATCCAACCTGCGTTGGCGATTCCAGAATAATGCCTTTAACCTCTCGGCTATCCCAATTTTATTATTAAAGACAGCTGATTAACAGCTGTTGCCCTAGAATTCTTATATTTTCTTATTCAATGTGATTGCTCTTTTAACCCACAAGTTTGGTTTTATATTTTAAGTAAGCCTGCTTATTGTTTATACAATGTCTTATACAGAGTTTTAAATAAAACTAAACTCTCGCTTCAAGTAACATTGAATCGGAAATTAAAATGCAAAACAAAACTAAACCAGGTCAAACGTCATAACAAATACTAGTCTATGAAGGCATTTAACGTGAAATTGTAGCATATTTTTTGCCCTTGTCAATTTATTTGTGCGATTCAATTTGTAAGAGTAAATCATTTTTCAATTTAAAACTCTACTTGTTAGCGAATTTCCTTAGGAAACATGAGCTATTGCAGTGGCCCTTATGGCAAGACAAAAGGTCGGGAGTAGCAAATGAGCACCGATCACGGTCCCCGGAACACGTTTTGGGGTGTTATTAAAAATCATATATATATATTCATATAGGTGTTCGCACTCTAGCGGCCGCATTTTAAGTCCGATTTGGTTAAAATTTGGTACACATGTGGGTTGTTTACGTCGCCAGCCAAAAGAATTTAACAATCGGAAGCACTTTTTTTGACCGGAAGTAACTATATTTTGTGATTAACCCTACGAGAATGAATTTATTTTGAGTTGTTTCTATAAATACAAACGCAGGATGTTATTCTGCACATTTTGTTTTTTTACGCGACCTTATAGCTCGCTTGGTTCCCCCAAAATCGATCAAATCGTAAAATTCTATAGAAGAACCCGGTTCTAAGCCATGTAGTGGATTCTACCGTGGGGTTGGAGTACGAAGCACGCAATGCATTGTGTATTGAAGATACTCCCAATCAGGGGGGGGGGGGGTGGCGTGCGAAGCACGCAATACATTGTGTATTGAATTCACTCCCAATATGCGGAATGGCGTGCGAACCGTTTTGCAGCTATTCAGCACCGTCGTGAATAGACCTATTTCCCAAATTGTCGGTTGAAACCCTAAAACAAAGGCAAATAAACTTAATTTTCGAAATTTGCTCAACTCACGTCAGCGGTTCAGCTGCGTGGTCGATTTATTAAATTTTAATACCGTTTGAAACGTTTTATTATATTTTTTTAAACAGTTCAAAAACAAAATTAAGGACGGTTAACTTAAATAAACTATGTAAATGTTCACCTACAATTCTTGATAGAATTACTGAACCATACGAAACTTAGAAACTTGCATATATATATATATATATATATATATATATAAACTGTTTAGCTATAAATTTCTATGTAAATGAAAGTTATAAAGGAAAGAAGCAGCTAAGAAGAAAACAAGTGAAACCAAAGTCGCAGAATGTATTATAAAATAACATGTAGCTGTAAAATAAAAATAATAAAAATATGTAATCAAAGTTATTTTCAGGAATTATATTTTTACGTTTCTTTTTTCAGTGTGTCGTTATTTTGCATTACTCTTCAACAGGTACATTTTTTACTTTCTCCCCCTATGCCATATTGCATATTTTCAATATTATTGCAATATTGTAATCCTTTTTCCAGTGTCGTTTTCTAATTCTTCCCAGCTTAGTTTTGCACGTGTATTGAGCATTCTATTCTTTCTGGCAGATTTGAAATTATCTGCTGATTGGTGTATCATTATTAAGAATTGACTTTATTCCTAATTATTCTGACGGTCCTTCCCCACGTAATCGATGGTTCTCGTCAGAATGTGGTTTGTTCGTTATATTATTGCAATATTTGTAATCCTATATTACCTAAATTACCTACTTCACGTAAGTAATTCTGACATCACATATATTATTTCTCAAGGCAATTTTTTTGTCGGTACGCCATAACTTCCTTAATACATCATCAAATTACATGAATGAGGCATCATTTTAAAGCTTTCCATAACCACTACACCGGAAAAATATACAAAATACAATTATTATACGAAAAAAAAGAAATAAAGAATCCGAAAGTAACAGTGATGTATGATCAAGTAAGTTGTTATTATAAAGGAAACAATTTTGATAGAAAATATTTTTCAATTACTATTGAATCTTTATTTATTAATGCTTCTTATTACATATTTATGTATTTGTTATTATTACGTATTTCGGAATACTGGTATAAACCAATATATCGCTGTTAGTTCCTGTGTTGTATAACATCTGATTGTAGAAATGTATGTTCTAATAAATTTGATCGATTTGTTAAGTACCCAACACTATTAGCTCCAGCACAATTAAATGACTCCGATTGTGCGTTTTGTATTTGATTAATCCTTCCTCAACAGTAGCTATTGTGTTTGAAGAAAAATTTTTGGTAGATTTTGTTTTGCACGTTAGTTATGTTTTATTTTGGTTTATTTATTTTTGTTTTATTACTTAAGTGAAGGCATGGATTAAAAAATAATTAGTTTGATGTACCTTAAAGTTATAGCTTTGGCATGCTCGGTAAACAACCTTTGTAAATCAAATTATTTGCAAAGAAAATTCTTTACAATACAGAAATTTTAATAGTAAGTATGATACAATATTTTGGGTGCATTTAGAGCATGGGTATATAACAACGAATTTTTAAGATTGTTTGCATATTTTTAACAGCGTACATGCCATACGTTGCATTTTTCTATCTTAACAAAAAGTAAAGATTAAATTTATGTTTCAGACTTTTGCACAACCATGTATATACAAGCTGTTCCTGCTAAACTACTTAATGTAGTTGGGTTTATTTTGCCTAAAGCGTTGAAGTCTTAGTGAAGCCTCGCCTCTGCAATAAGCAGCTTAAAGTCTGTGTCAAGTACTTCAATTTGTTGTTGTAGGCACTCGAGAAACGCTTGCAATGTGTAAATTGAACATTGTGATAAAATAAATTTAAGTAAACTTGAAGAAATAAACTACTCAGGCCTACGTCAGCGGTCTTTTATATAGTTCATGATCAAATATTTCTGTTTATAAATAGTTCTACTCGTTTTATATGTTTTTATTACTGTAATAACAATATTGAAACACGCAGAACATTTTAGAAGAAAATGGAAACAACAAATAATTGAACAGTAAGAAGATAAAACCTTTAACAAAAATGTTACAACAAAACTAATTTAAGTTTAACAACAATTTGTATACGCCTAAAGGCGTATTGGGTATAGGAAATGCGTTATCTTCTATATATAGTGAAGTATCTTATCTTCTAAAGCGAGAGATAATTGTCTGTCTTCTAAATGGATCTGGAATCTCTGTCTAAGGATTTTTGATTTTTTGATTTTATATGGGGCTTTTGGCCACGAGAAATCGATTGGAAATGGTCACCAGTCTGGGAAAATTCGTTTTCTACGTCTTTTTATTAAATTAAAAAGTGAAATTTGTCCATTTTAAACAATACAAAGCAAAGCTGATGCAAATGTTTTCAGTGTCATTACAATCTTATAATCATCTGTTTTCTTTTAAACGAAGCACAGCTGATGCAAATGTTTTCAATGCCATTACAATAATCATCTGTTTTCTTTTAAACTGTATTTTATTAGAGGTAAGCCTAATGTTGTATCTATTTATAGTTACCATGGCAACGAATACTTCTGCTAAGTAAACATACCCTTTATTTAGTTGTTTAATCTTATAGGCCTAACCTAAACGATGTTCACGGAAATTTGCAATAATAGTTATTGACGTGAGCGAACTAGGCCCTGCGTATAATCGAGCTTTAGCTCGGTCATAATTATAAGAAAATACTAGGCTAAGCAAAATATTTTCATTGCGAAGGTTGAAGAGCATTATTGTGACAAATTCATAATGATGGAATGAAACCCCGATCCACAAAAAGAAGGAACAAAAAACAGTGAAACAACAATTTAATGAAAAGTTGTGTTTAATGTATTACCTTAATGCACATTTCAATGACATCCTCAGAGGGCTTTAACACTACTGAACCAAACTATTCTAGGGTATCCCCACTCGCTCCTCACTTGTTAAGAAAACTTAATATTACACAAATAATGTTGTATGAAGCGAATGTAAAAAATAATGCTTATTTTATGTTACATTTTCAGATGACAAGAGTGTTTTTTTAACAGTTTGCTTGTCTTTATACTTTTCTAAGTTAATATTTCATTACACTTTTCCCAAATAATAACAATATTTAAAAGAATATTAAATAATTATTATTATAAGTAGAAAACAACATTCGATATTGAAGTGTGAATTTCCCTGGAATTTTATTTTCATTAGACTATGAAGTCTTAGCAAACGTTAGAATATATATATGCAATATTTAATATAAACTTTTATAATTTAAGTCATGAATAAATTCTTGTCTAAATAGAAAAGTATAGCTAAAGAAGTTCAACCACAACTGGAATTTTCATGGTTCAGATATATTAAACCAGTTTTACACACCTGTAACAGGATACTAAAGGAAGTAAAATTTAGTAAAAATAACTATACTTTAAATAACTTTAAAATTGGTTTATTAATTAAGTACATTAGTTTAATTAACATATTATTTCGTCAATACTGAAACAATTTTAACTAACAGGAATTTCACATGAAATTGAAATCCACACACTCGTCAAAATATTAAGTAAAATAGATTTAATTTATGAATGAGTACATAAACTTGCTGGTCCTAGATTAACTCCTTCAGCAATTCCCGTATCTGAGATGACAACTGCACTATGACAATGATGTGGCTATTTATTTGCAAGAATATCTGCAACAGACACAGATATAAAAAACTTTACTACAAGAAGTTGTCAAATGATTCTGAAAACAGCGACTCTATAATAAGTTACTCTTACTGTGGATGATTAACAGCTGTAAGATCTAAAGTAATTAAGTTAGGTATATTCAAACTTACTGAAATGAAAACTCTTCTGTTGACAACATACAATCTAAAAGGTGATATACGATTAGTTACTACACGGAGTTGGTGAACCAGAGTGTCAATCTGTGACAAAATTTTAATACGTCAGAATTTATTATAACGTCTCAAAATGATATAATGTATGTAAAATATGTACAATAAATGGATTATACAGATTTTAGGTTTATTATACAACTGTACAAGTAAAATGTATGTATCTTTAAAATAACCAGTTTACTTCATGATTGCAATAATTCTAAAAGCGTTTTTTCAAAACAATAATAATTTTACCTGTAAACGGATTTTGTCATTTAGTTTATCTGTTGGAAATACAAAGGCAAGCGATCTGAGCCTTTGGTTCTGCAAGCATAAAACATTGCAGTAGTTTAGAACTCTTGTCATAATAATTTATTCTAATTTTACCATAACATATTTAGTTTTAAGAATACATAAATATAATTCAAATATCAGCATTATGTTTTAGTTAGAGAATTATAATTTTGAATTAAATAGTTTTAGATGGATTGTTTAAATATTAATATGCTTACCTCCATAAGAATTTATTCTAATTTTACTATACAAAATTAAGTTTTGAGAATACATATATAATATTATTCACATACGATTATTAGCATTTAGTGTTAGTTAGAGAATTATAATTTTGAATTAAATAGTTTTAGATGAATTGTTTAAATATTAATATGCTTACCTCCATAAGCATTTATTCTAATTTTACTATACAAAATCAGGTTTTTAGAATACATATATAATATTCACATAGGCCTATTAGGATTTAGTGTTAGTTAGAGAGTTTTAATTTTGAATTAAATAGTTTTAGAGGGATTGTTTAAATATTGATATGCTTACCTCCATAAGCATTTATTCTAATTTTACTATACAAAATTAAGTTTTGAGAATACATATATAATAATCACATAGGCCTATTAGCATTTAGTGTTAGTTAGAGAGTTATAATTTTGAATTAAATAGTTTTAGAGGGATTGTTTAAATATTAATATGCTTACCTCCATAAGCATTTATTCTAATTTTACTATACAAAATTAGGTTTTGAGAATACATATATAATATTCACATAGGCCTATTAGCATTTAGTGTTAGTTAGAGAGTTATAATTTTGAATTAAATAGTTTTAGAGGGATTGTTTAAATATTAATATGCTTACCTCCATAAGCATTTATTCTAATTTTACTATTACAAAATTAAGTTTTGAGAATACATATATAATATTTACATAGGCCTATTAGCATTTAGTGTTAGTTAGAGAGTTATAATTTTGAATTAAATATTTTTAGGGGGATTGTTTAAATATTAATATGCTAACCTCCATAAGCATTTATTCTAATTTTACTATACAAAATTAAGTTTTGA
>JAGFPH010003392.1:43948-64684 GCA_018207615.1 Philaenus spumarius | reverse complement strand
TATTTCCCACGTTATTGTCATTGTTCAGTTGTCATCTCAGATTCGGGAAGTGCTGAAAGCATTAAACTAGGACCAGCAAGCTTCGTGTACTACTTCAATGTTTGAAAGTGGCTTACGTAATAGTTTGATGAGTGTATACAATTCTATATAGTGTAATTCATGTTAGTTGAGATTGTTTCAGTAATTTTTAATAAACTGTTAATCAAACTCTTGAGCTTAATTTATGAACCAGTTTTGAAATTTATTGTTATTATGGTTTACAAAACAATAAGTCTCCGGTATTATTCAAATGGTATATTTTTGAGTTTTGTACTTTACTAAGTGTAAGAAATTTATGTTCAAATACTTTCAGTTTAGTTAAATGAAAATTTATATAACAAAAACATCTATATTACCATATTTTAGTATTTTAGTTTTTATTACAAACCCAACTGCTTTGTACTAAAAGAAATACCACTATCCAGATACAAATAGCTGCTATTCAAGATACAAATGGAGTCAGTACTGGTTAAATCAATGATCTTTTGATCTTAACTAAGTTTATTTCAGGCTTCAAGTTTTCCAGTTGATGTCAAAGGGCCGGAAGTTCACTTCAAGTTACAACGTTTAATTAAAATAGGGATCCTTGCAACTGCTTGCTATCTTCGATTGTGACATTGTAATTTACTTTCTAATTCGAACAGACTTTGAAGATTTAACAGATTAAAACTAAAACAACTTTTATTCAATAAATAATATATTTAGTTCTACATTACACTCTATTAGTCAGAATCAGGAAAAGAAAACAGAAAATAATAGTTTGGAAATAAACTTGTTTTGTAAATGCATTTGATCCTATAAATTTTATGTCTTCAAGCTTCAAAATATTAGAGGAAATATTGTATGTGTACTGTATTAAAAGCATGGTTTCATTAAAATTTTCCCAGCTTTTTATAAAAAAATGGAATATTTTTATTCAAAACAATAGCTTTGTACCGTATAGATAAAGGGATCAAACATAAATACAAATAATCATAATTTTATAATATACATTTTTTTCTTTTGTTAAAGTAAGTTATTTAGAAATTCATTTTTTGGTGCCAAGTCACAAATAAATAATAATATATCAATTACTTTGTAGGTCCGTCTTGTGAATTCAAGTGGGTAGATTCTTATGACTAGTTTTGAGGTCTTGACCCCATCATCAGATAATTCTTCTTCACTCAGAGGTGAAGTCATACATTAAAAAAAAAAAACACACACACACACACTAACACAACTAAAAATCAACGCGATCGTGTCTGACACCGCAGTGCACTCTGTCATATCATGTCTGTCTGATATGACAGAGTGCACTACGTTATCAGACAAGATCGTTAGTGTATGTGATCGTTATAGTTGTGTTAGTGTATGTGTTGTGTGTGCGTTTTTCTTTCACCGAAATACAAGGTAATTATATTAATGTATTATTAGTTATTTAGAGCTTACCAGGACTCTATGAACTTAGGCAATTTTTAGATTTGTGGTACTTTATCATAAATTGAGAAAGGGTGCAATATGTTTTCTTGATCCAGCCTAAATAACAGAATTTACTACTTGTGTAGAGTGGTTAGAGAAGACTTGTCAGTCTGACAGTATGTTGCGTTTTGGTGAATAATAGTAACCTCAATGAAAGGAACACCCTCTAAGGTCAAGCTCACGCATAAAACCTTTTACTTTAATTATAAGGAACTAGAGTGCTCCTGTTTCTCTCGGGGGAAATGTTCATTCTTGTTTCCATTCTGATTGTTCACATTAAATAACTTTAAGAATACCGATGTTTCAGCAAAATACATATTTACCAGCTGTGTTCATAAATAGATTTTGTTGGAGCTCAATCTATTTGTGAAATTGTGTAGCAAAGGCATGTTGAAGTAAAGAATACCCAAGTCGAATCGCACCATGCGTGGGAAGCAGTGATATAGCAGCTAATTACGTCCACGTTGATCCCTATAGTTCAGAAAATATAAATCATGTATTTGCTTATAAAGCAGGGAACAGTTATTGCTGTTGACATGTAATAGGACAGAGAACAAGATGACAAAAGAACTTAAAATTGTTATTGTAATATTGGCGGTATGGTAGTAATACAAATTTATAAGTTTAACACAGAGCTTAGACTGCGATATACGCTAAGGTAAGGTCTACAACTTGCCAATATAACTGATTGTCAGTCACTATTATCTATATATTATAAAAGCCAAGTACCACTCACTCACTCACTGACTAATCACGAAATCTCAAAAACTACTGAACGGATTGGAACGAAATTTGGGTATGTGGCTTCCTCTAGAGCTATAGGTGCTCACTAAGAAAGGGTTTAAAAAAATTCGAAAATTTATTGGGGTTTGGGGGGGACAAAGTTAATAAATCGCGATTTCTCCAAAACTACCAAACGGATTGGAACGAAATTTGGTATGCAACTTCTTCTAGGGCCCATAGGTGCTAACTAAGAAAGGTTTTTAAAAAAAATCGAAAATTTATGGGGGTTCGGGGGGACAAAGTTACTAAAAAAAAAAAACACCAAACGGATTGGAATGAAATTTGATATGTAGCTTCCTCTAGGGCCCTAGGTGCTCGCTAAGAAAGGTTTTCAAAAAATTCGAAATTTTAGGGGGGGTTCGAGGAGTCACTGTTGCTAAAAATTCCCATAAGAAATACATAGTGCAATATATTTATTGATATATACTTTTTGTTGATATACATTTAACTTTGATTTGTCTATCCGTGCAAGGCCGGGTCGGGCAGCCAGTTTTTTTATAATTTCATAATTGTTATTATTTTGTTCGACAACAATAAGAAATGTATTGCTTCTGCATCGTGTGACGTGTCACAAACATATTTCTTTGAAATACGAATTCAATGCTTATGTAAAATACATAATGTAATTCTAAAACATTTTTCCTATTAATAAGTTTAACATACATGACCTGAACAATGTAATCAAACGCATATAGTTTTGATAAAAACATGATTAAAATTGAAACCCACAATGGATTCGGTTATGAGCATTTATAGTAACTATAAAATAAAAAATATATATAATCCATTTTATATAAATAAAATTAATTTTAGTTGCAATATTGATTCTTTTCAAAATTACTTTTACTGGAACAATTTATTTTATATCGCAATATTATAGTGGAAACTTGTTTCCTAAAGTAATTTAAAAACAAATTTTGATTGATAAGATTCATTTCCGCAATTAGGGTTTCTTCGGTAATAAAATATTACTCAAGTTTTCATTTTGTTAGCAGGGTTTTAAAGATACAAATGTTAAATGTTTATTTTGCCTTGAAAATAAAATAAATTATTTAAAGTAAATAAATATTCCTATTTCATGTTATAATACAAATTTACGAAATTTATTTGGAAATTATAGAAGTATTTGTACAGGTTATTACAATAAGCTGCAACACTTTCTAATTAGTTGGAACATATGGGATTTGTTTGCATTATTTTAGCTCCGGGATTGGAATATTATAACAAAATGTTAATGAAGGTGTACGTTTAATTGTAATCTGTCAATACAATTCTTTGTCTAATGTTGTGAAGACCGTGGTTCGGAGTTACCGAAGCTTTCGGGCACATAAACTTACAAATTAATAACAAGGGTAAACTGGGTTGTACTTGTGATATCCAAAATCCCACTGATAAAAACATTTAATGTTTGCAATATACAACTAAAAGTTTAGTCAGATTTTAAACGTTTACTTAACAAATTATGTACATAAAAATTGCGAATGAAGTTGTAAAATTGAGCAATCAAAAAGTAGGCCTATAAGTTATACAGGGTGTCCCACGAAGAAACGGAGAAACTCTCAGGACTTGTTCTTCAGGTGAAAATAACAAAAAAAGTTCATATAAACATAGGACCGAAAACTCTTCGTTTCCCAGATATCCGCCATTTCGTATTTGTGCTAAATAATTCATATCTAGAGAACGGTTTGACTGATTGAGTTCAAACTTGGCATGAAGCTTAACCTAATAATGATATATCTCAAAATAAATAATCGATTCTATCGAATATTGCGTTTCAAAATGGCGGCTGTTTGAAAATTTCAAACCTAAATAACTAAAAAACCGTAAATTTTAATGAAAAATGTTAAGACACCTTTTTTGTAGCCCTTTTGATTCCCTATCGGGTGGTGTAACTGTCAAAACAATCGGATGAAGGATAATAGTTAAGTTATGTGTAATAATTGGTTTGTTGAACCGGCATACTATACCAACACAGTAAATACAGCAATATTGTATGTACATTTGCTGTCATTACCTTTAACTTAGCTACTATCCCCTTCATCCGATTTTTTTGACAGTTACACCACCCGATAGCGAATCAAAAGGCCTACAAAAAAGGTGTCGACATTTTTCATTAAAATGTACGGTTTTTGAGTTATTTAGGTTTGAAATTTTCAAACCGCCGTCATTTTGAAACGCAAGATTTGATAGTATCGATTTTTTCTTTGTTTAAGATGTACCATTGTTAGGTTAAGCTTCATGCCAAGTTTGAACTCAATCAGTCAAACCGTTCTCTAGATATGAATTATTTTGCACAAAAAACAAAATAGCGGATACCTGGGAAACGAAGAGTTTTCGGCCCCATGTTTATATGAACTTTTTTTGTTATTTTCACCTGAAGAAAAAATCCTGAGAATTTCTCAGTTTCTTCGTGGGACACCCTGTATATGTTTATAATGATTTTTTAGACAGCAAACAATAATGCACTACTAACTTAACCCTAGAGAACAAAGAATCATTGGAAATACTTTTTGCAAAAAAGTCTACTTACTTTACTATATTGCAGCTTATTTATATAGCTATAGTAAAATGTGTGTTACGAAATCCCTCCCACCTCCTTATGTTTGAACTTTACATAGAGATTAACTTTCTGATTTTTAACTAGTTATCCGAATGGTTTACATTATATTTTGAATTTTTCCTCCAACTCCAACAACAGTTTCTGAGTTATCAATCAAATTTTAAAATAAGAAATCTTGTCACAGGCCAAATTAATGCCGAAAAAGGCAAATCTAATGACGCTGACGATATTTTTTGGTGGAAAATAGCAGCCCTACTGACAACAAAAGTAAACATTACAATTATGCGTTTATGTCATTCAAATTTTTAAATTACATTTTCAAAAATGTTAAATTAGAATTTTTCATTAATAGTTTGCCCTTCTGTTTGATATGTCACGTGAATTTTTACGTTTTAAAGTCACTTATTACGTATAAGTACAAATTAGCGTACTTCAGTAGTGATAAGCAATTAATTTACCGCACTTTTTTAAAAGAGAGGTAAAATTCAGTTCAAAGTCAAACGATCGTCTCAGATTAGCCTTTGAAAAATTTAAACGCTATTTTAGAAGGAAATTTTCTAAAACAAAAATCTCAAATATATTATAAGCCTATATATTTTGAAAACGGCCATCCAAAAAATGCTTCTTGAACTTCAATAATTTGGCCTTCTTTTGTTATTTAATTCATAATGATACTCGATATTCTAAGACCATTATAAGTCTCTGTCGGTCCCTTTTTTCCTAATTTCTGATTACATTAAGGTGAAGGCAAGTATATTAACTAAACGAATCTGTTTGAGTACACCCAGACTCGATGGGCCTGCATGCAATATAGTTTGCCGACTGTCAATGTGCATCAATATCTAACCTATACTGTTACATTATATTGTTGTTATTATTATTACAAGGTACCTCATACACAATACGCTGTTATTCTCTAACCGCCATAATTAGATATCATTACTCTATAGTTATATAAAAAATCGTTTTATATAGGTCTACCACAACGTGAACGGAATGTTACGTATAGATAGATAGATATTGACTTTAGTTTTTTTCGGGGCGAGTTTAGGACTATTTAGACCTCCCTTCCACCTAACTCCAATATAAAATTACAAACATTTACAAAATTAAATTCTTTAAAATAAATAATACTTTAACAGACAAAAAATTTAAATAAATGTAGCTTATACAATTTATAAAAACATTAACGGTAGTTGATACAAACAGGTTAAATACTTATTACAATCATAATTAAACATTCATACACATTCATACAACTAAACAAAAAACACTTCTAATGTACGCCTCAAAACTGGGATGCGTCATCAGTTTTGTACAATAAATATGACATCAGCAGCTTTAAAAACCGGACACGGTCGTCAGCAGACTTAATTGCATCCGTTAGTGAATTCCACAGATGGCAAGCGGACACAGTAAATGATTTACTATACTTCATAGTCCGGTGCAAAGGTATGGCAAGAGTAGTGCCACCACTTCTATACCTTGTTCACCGAGAGTTTCAAGTGAAGCACCTCCCCCTACAATATTTATGGGCCGGGCAGACTGTGTCACACGAGGACCTACCGCAGGGACGAACGTGAACGTTGGGTTGGACTAGTGAAGACAATGCTTATTTACAAAGAACTACTGTGAATCATTCGCAGAGTCACCCGTCCCACACGTGGTGTTCGTTTTCCTCATTGGCCCAAATCCCTAACGTCAGCCATTGTAAGGTGGTGCTTCACTTTAAACTCTCGGTGAAGAAGGTATAGTGCTCTTTGCACTTGTGTTAGAGATATAGACAAACCAGGTAAGTTGGCATTCTAGTTTTTAGGATAGAATGTAACATCTTCAGAGTATGATATGTCCTTAGTTCATTAAGTTTTAAGATGGTAAGAGTTTTATAATAAAGAGAAACATGAGCATCGCGTTTTAAATAAAATATAAAACGCATACAGTAATTCTGTGCCCGCTGCAATCTGTTAGCCAACACCACGGACATGTCACCGACTACGGTGTTACAGTAAGTAAAATATGGAAATGTAAGAGATTTTACAAGGAGCACTCTGACGTAGAACGGCAAGAGATCTTGCTTTTTTTTAAAGGTATGCAGTACTGCAAAAACTCTTTTACACGTCTCAGTCACATAATCTCTCCAAGTCAGCTTAACACCAATGAGCAGTCCAAGGTCCTTAACTTTTTTACAGTATTCTAAGATGTTGTTATCGAACTGAAGTCTGGGAAAGTTTAAGTCTATTTTGTTAAACATTCGAGAGTACGTATAGGGAAGGTCTACAGAAGATATACATGTTTATAAAAATAAAAGTAGCGAAATATTTTTTTGTAAGAAAATTGTGGTTGAAGAATAACCAGACCAAGTGAAATTGATTATCATGTGTAGGGAAGTTTGGCACGGTTCTTCTTCATTTTATTAAGTTTCTCATCTACAATATTTTTATTGAATTAGTTCCTGTAGAATAGTTGAAAACGAATTAATGTTTAGAATTTGACAATAATATAAGAAAACTATCTTAAATCATTGTTCAGTTTATGATGAACCGACCTCTTTAGATAATCGATGTTGTTATTTTATTCTGAGATATAAATAAAATTTGAAACTAAACATATTCCTATTCTACCAAATTTAAAAAAATATCATACTTATATTTCCACTGCTAATAAATAATCCACAATATGCAAAATAAGTTCTAAATTTTGTTTTCGTGGTGCAGAGCAAGCGATTCTCGACCGTACCTCACTTTGCCAGTCCCATGTCTGGCATTCTCACCCGCCTTATTTCGTGCTCCCAACTGTAAGTTCTATATATTTTTTTCTTTTATGTGAAATTTAAGTTAATGATATTTTTCTAGAGAGAACTCGTCTTCTAATGTTTGCAATCGTACAAGAAATAAACAACTATATGTACTGTACAAGGTGGATGTATAAGTAAATGTCGATGAAATTACATAAACAGCAACAGTTAATGTTTTTTTACTAAAACTCTTTTTAAGAAAAAAAAAACAAAGTTATGATAGTCGACAAGTTTACATGTTGATAGTGTTGCACAAGTCTTTCTCTAAAATTTAACTTTAAAATATTTAACAGAGAAATGCGTTTTGATCATTTTTAATCAAGATTTTTTTATAAAAACTATATTTACTGCCTAGCTAATTGAAATGTATACTTTATTAAAACAAATTAAATATTGTTTGCTTGGTTAGTTTTTCTCTGAAAATAAATTGCAATACAACTATTATTCTATGGTCTAGTTGGAGATTTTTTGCTTTTATCTGAATTATTTCAAAATACAAAAATGGCTTCACACTGTAGTATATTATTTATTTGCTTCGAACATATTTCAGGAAGTACTTTAATCGCAAAGACTCAGTAACTGTAATGGATGTTTTGTCTTCTGCACAATAAATGAGAAGAAAAAACCGTATTTTGGTTGTATTTGTGATTATTAGTTTGAAGCAAATCTTATATAGATACACACAAATATAATATATATATTATTTACAGACATGCTAAAAGTTCCTTAAACAGCTTCTGCTTAACAATAATTCATGTAAAAAGGGAAACAATTTAAGGAATACTTTGGCATTATTTGTCTACAATGCATATTCTATTATATAAAGTCGTGCTGTTGGTAAATATCCCCTGACAAGTTAAATGACCAGAAAAATTTGACGTTGATTTGGTAAACGATGTATGACGTCACAACGCGCTCAAACCAATAGGAGAATAGTGTATGTCTAGTATTTTCAGAGAATTTTGATGTTGTACTTTTTTGGTAACATATTTGTATTTTAAGTGAAAACTTGTTGAAGTAAACAAATATTAAATTTGTAATTATAGTGTTTAATAATCTCTTAAAATAGATATTACAGTTAAATACGCCAAGAAACAACTGTATTATATGATTTACCCATTAAGTCAACTTATACAAAATTATAGGTAGCAAATTCGTTGTAAGTTATATACTGGGTGTCCGGAAAGTCTGAAAACGGTTTAATATTTCGTATACGAGGAATATTTGAAGGTAGACGTGATTGAGGAACCTACTCTATGTAAAAATACTATTTTATTAAGATTTAAAAAACATTTTTCCGCCATTTTGAATGTAACTTTGTTTTGTTAAATAAGAAGGTTGTCATGTGATACATCATTTCGATGTAGAATTTCGAGAGAAAACCGATGGTGAAATTTGTACATCCAAATATTTAACCGATTAAAAATGGCGGCCAAAATACAACGAAATCGTGTTTTCCGAATTTGCCCCGTTTTGCTGTACTATTATTTTTTAAATATTTATTATTATTCTTTTTGGATTCAGAATTAAATAAGCTTTCAAAAGATCTGCCAAACAATGGTATTTGGGAGTATTTAAAAATTTTGAGTTACAACCATTTTGATTTTTTTCAAAATTGACTTCGAGTGCTTCAACCAAATATCGTTTGAAAGCTTATTTAATTCTGAATCCAAAAAGAATAATAATAAATATAAAACAAATAATAGTATAGCAAAATGGGGCAAAATCGGAATACACGATGTCGTTGTTTTTTGGCTGCCATTTTTAATAGGTTAAAGATATGGATGTTCAAATTTCACCATTGGTTTTCCCTCAAAATTCTACATCGAAATGATGTACCACATGACCACCTTCTCATTAAAAAAAACAAACAAAGTTACATTCTAAATGGCTGATCCAAGATGAGGGATACATTTTTTAAATCTTAATAAAATAGTATTTTTACATGGAGTAGGTCCATCAATCACATCTAACTTTAAATTATACTTATATACGAAATATTAAACCCTTTCCTGACTTTCTGAACATCCTGTATAACAATTTATTTTTATAATATATAAATACTTTCATAGTACACAATCTATATATAACATTTGTTTACATTATCTAATTATTAACTTTTTTAATTTGTTGCAGTTATATGTTCTTGAATTTTAAATTTACAATAGTAAAAATTTTATTCAAATATCAAACATAAATAAATAAAGTGCAATAAACATTGTTGCATGTTTCAGATCAAACGAAATTCACTTCGCAATGACGAACACGTTGGATGTATTTGTAATCACCGAACCACTGAAACGTGAAACTATCCCAAATGTGTTCAACATATTCAAGCCGTACGCCATTTTTTGTTTTTTGAATTTCCACTTACCGTTTCAAAACCTGTTCACTGTCAAAGCGGAAACAATTAGATTTAACAAAAAAAGTACTGTATTTATAGGCCTGAATATTTTCGTATTATGTTGTTTCATTTGTCGATTTTTGATTTTATTCTGCCCGAAAATCCATTTTGACACGTGGTATATATTTATAACGCTTGTTAGAACGATTAATTATGCAGTTATTTTACTTAACTCATATCAAGGATATCCCTATATTATAACTTTATTGGAAGAAATCAACCAATTCAACTACAAACTTTCAAACTTACCAGAATGTACCTTCGAAAAACGCACACAAGTCTCAAAATTTGGTTTTCTCTTTCTGACATCTCTTTATCAAATTGGAATTCAAAGTATACAAATAAATTTAGAAATAAAACAACTAGATTATCACTCCAATTCATCACTGATCTACCGATGTGTAACTGCCACATTTTGTTATTCCTTCGTGATTCTCAACATAATGTTGTATATATTCATGTGTAAAGAACTCACAATCTGTTTCCGTCAATTCCACAGATCTTATTATAAATACTTGTTTGAAGTTATGAATGAAGAAAAAAGCCCTTCTTACATAAAATACTTTGACGAATACCGGTTGTTACATTTAAACATGACAAATGCAATTAAGGTTTTGAACAGAGCATTTGATTTTCGTATAATCTATATTTTGTTATTTCACTATCAATATGGAATAATAAGTATCACTCAAGCAATATTTTTTCAAAGGATTGGAAATATGATAGTTATTTGGAACAACATCAGCATGGTTGCACTTTTTTACCTTATCTCAACATATTCACACAGTTTGGTTGTAGAGGTAAGCATATCATTATCTAGACAAACTACCTAAAACTATATTTCACACATATAAAGTCGAAAACTATTTAACTTTATCTGATAAATCATATTTTTTATTCTTTTAATTTCTTGACACCAACTATTTATATTGTTAATGTTTAAATATCATATCAACTTTATGAATAAAATTATTTTAATACACCATACAATACCAAAATTAATGTTTATGTTTTACAGAACCAGAAGCTCAGATCACTTATCTTTAGATTTCCAACTAATAAACTAAATGACACAATTCGTTTGCAGGTATGTCATTTTGAAACTATAATTTTAATTTGTATCCACCACGTAAACAAATAATTTTAAAGATAAATGTATTAACTTTTACAATTATAATATCACCAAAAAATCCTCTTAATCCACAAATTTTGTATCTTTAATTTTGTTTAGTAAATAGTGTAGCTTTTCCATAAATGTAGCCCTTTCCAAAAGCTTACGTACCTGTGGTGTTCAATCCATTCTGACCAATTAAATTATGTCACAGATTGACATCTTGGTCCAGCAACTTCGTGTGTTGGATGCTCGTATAACGCCTTTTAGACTGTGTGTTGTCAACAGAGGACTTTTCATTTCGGTAAGTTTGAATATTTTTGAAACGTTTGAAAGTAACTACTGAAGCTTTAACACAGATAGTAAGCAGAAATCTGCTACTAACATAAACTTTAATTCTATTTTAGATCACTGATTAGCGATTTTATAAATTACTAACTGGCCCGATCCGGCTTTGCATGGATAGACAAATCAAAGTCTATCAATATATTACACTGTGCACTTCTTATGGGGACTTTTAGTAACTTTGAGACCCCCAAACCTCCCCTAAAATTTCGAATTTTTTTAGCATACTAAATTTCATTCCAATCCGTTCGGTGTTTTTTTTAAGTAATTTTGACCCTCTCCCCAAACCTCCCCCAAATTTCGAATTTTTTAAAACCCTTTCTTAGCGAGCAGCTATGGCCCTAGGGGAAGCTACATACCAAATTTCGTTCCAATCCGTTCAGTGGTTTTGGAGAAATCGTGATTTTGTAACTTTAACCCCCAAACCCCCTCTAAAATTTTGAAATTTTTTAAAACCTTTCTTAGTGAGCACCTATGGCCCTAGCGGAAGCTACATTCCAAATTTCATTCCAATCCATTCAGTACGTTTTGAGAAATCGTGATCAGTGGATTTGGCTTTTATATATTATATAGATTTATGAAATTGTGTAGTTACGTAATTCTTTAAATGATGCACGTAAGCAAAACGGGACGGTACTTGAATGCATTTGAAGAATTCTATATATATATTATACAAGGTTACAAAATACGATTCCGCGTATTATTTATTAAACGACAAATTCGTTTTCCAGTCAAACTTACTATACAATACTTTAATCAAAGGTCATATTCCGCTTACTCTGGATGTAGATATAAGGAAAAGGGACAATAAAATACCCAGTATCAGACTTCTGGTCAGAAGTGCACTTCCTCAGTACATGACTGTGACAATTGTGACTTGTTTTGTTTTCACCGCAAGTGAAATTTTGTTTGTACATTTGTATAAAGTTTTATATTACCCTGTACTTGCTAACCGTAATTGCTATAGGTAAATAATAAATGGTAAGACTTACTAAAATAAATTGGATTAGTTGGAGTAATGACATCAGAAATTTGTTATTAACTGTTTTATATTTTTAAATAATGTTAACTTATTATTTAATTACTATTTCAATCGTTAATTATTAACTTTGTGCCGTACATTATTTTTTAACTTATCTTTCTCTGTTGCAGATATTCTCACAAATGTTTTCACTTGTCATTGTCATAGTTCAATTGTCATCTCAGATTCGGGAAGTGGTGAAAGCATTCAACTAGAATCATCAAGCTTTCTGTACTCGTTTGCCATTTTAAATGTTTTACGCAATAGACCAATGAGTGTGTAGGTAAGCAGCCATTGTATTTTACAGTTGGTGTCATGCATTAAGACAACTCAGGTCTTGTCAAGTTCCCTGTGTAAAGTAAATCAATTTCCATTGCATGTTACACGAAAATATTTTCGAAATTTATTTGCCAATCTGAAAATTGTAACGTATAGAATTTGCTTGCATTATTGTAGCTCCTGGATTACAAATGTGAATGCAAGTGTAAGTTTAACTGTAATCTGTTAATCCAATCATTTGCCTTATGTTGTGAATACCGCGGTTTGCCACTAAGTTTCCGGGTACAAAATTGGGCGGTACTTATGATTCCACCTTATCAATGATGGGAAAATTAAACGTTTTTAATGCACAAAAGAAAGTTTAGTAATATTTAAAAATGTTAATGTAAAATTTTCAAAAAAAAATTGCAAATGAAGTTGTAAAATTATATCAAAACCCACTAAAAAATACCGTTGATGGACGGGCTTGTGTACACCGAGACCTTGAACGCTCCAATCGCCGTAGTGCGACGTTGTCAAGTTCTTCCTACGCTTCTAACAGACTGCGGCTGACTCAACGCATTTATAATTCTTCAAACTGTGCGATCAAGCCTCGAGCGGTAAATACCAGGAGTGTTCGAGGCTAGTAGATATGGCAACGCTGCAGTGCCCATCCTATTGGCCGCCTCACAACGGTATTCTTTAGTGGGCTTTGATATAGGCAATCAAAATGTAGGCCTATTTGTTAATAATGATTTTTTAGACTACAAACAATAATGAACTACTAACTTAACCCTAAGAACCCTAATTGAAACTACTTTTTTTTTTTTAAATAACGTCGTTTTATTTACCATATTGTAGATTATTTATAATCTTGTAAAAAGTGTGTTACGAAATCCCTCCCACCTCCTTTTGTATTAACTTTACATTGAGACGATCACGTTTGTGTGATTGTCGACGGTCTTCTGAATTGTGTTTCATTATAATTTTGTAATAATTTTACTCCATCTCCAACAGCAATAGTAGGTTTATAAATCAACATTTTTAAATATAATATTTTTTTACAAGCCAAATTAATGGGCACAAAATGGCAAAGCTAATTGTGCTTTCAATATTGTTTGGTGGAAAATAATAATATACACTAAAATTTTGTGTTTATGACATTAAAAATTTTGAAATTACATTTTCAATAATGTTAAACATAATTGGTTTTGTCATTAGTTTGTCCTTCTAATTGATATGTCATATGAGCTTTTTACTTTTTAAAGACACGTAAAGAGCAATTTACCACACATTTTAAAAGTGTGCCAAAATTCCGTTCAACGTCAAACGATCTTCTGAGATTAGCCTGTGGAACATTTTAAACTCTATTTTTAGATGGAATTTTCTGGGATTTTAAGAAATCTGAACTTTTATTTGAGTCGCACTTCTTGTTTGATACTAATAATTTACTCATAATATAAATTCTCTCTCTGAAATCTAGGAACAGTTAAAATTTTGTAACAAAGAAGAGATTTTACAGGAACTCATTTACTTTACACTAACCCAATAGCGGTGAAAAATTACAAAAATTTAATATCCTTTCGCGGTTGCACAGTACTATAATAATGTTATTGGAAGCTGTTACCTCTTGTAACTGTTTCTCACTAATAATAAATAATTTATTTTTAAAATGGTTATTGTTGTTGGTTAGCATAGGATATTAATATTACTTTTTGTTGTTATTATTGTGACATTTATAAAACTTTTTTGACGAGGAGAAAAATTGACACTCTAAATAATAATGTAGTACTTTTAAGTATTTTTTGAGGAAAAAACATTAAATAAATCTCTGTTAGTGCATAGATTGTGTTACATTTAGTAAACTATTAACCGTGCTCTTGGTTGCACAGTTTTTGAGAAAGTGGTGATTTTATTTAATTTTTTTTTATATACATATATATACAATTACAACTAGTCAATGACTATCTAGCAACATTTTTCTAACATAGTAGGCTGTGTGGTGAAAATACGTCCAGTGTCGCACTTCACAATACAATATACACTCTGAGCATGTGTAGTTCTTATATAATTTACACTAAGTCATTTGCTTTCGCTCTTTTCAACCTCCGCACTAGTGGTACGTTGCTGAGCAAATGTGCTACCTCGACATTCTTATTTCCATGAAGTCTGCTTGCATGTTATCTAGCAAACCTTTGTACCTCTTCAGCTACTAACACCTTCAATTCCCTATGGATATCTACATTGCGGAAATACCATGGTTCTCTAACAATACTGCGAATCACTTGGTTTTGCAATGTCTGTATTACTCGGATACATTGTTCGCGCATCCCCACAGTTGAATGCCATACTGGTTTTAATACTTGCTTATACAGCAGCAGTTTATTATGCACGGACAATTCGGAGTTCCTTCCAAGAAGCCAGTGCATTGTTCGGTACTTTAGTCCAAGTTGTTCACGTTTATTTTTCACATGTGCCTTCCAACGAAGTTTTGCATCCAGGGTCATCCCTAGGTACTTTGCCTCATTAGCGTGTGGAACAATTTGTTGATTGATTATGACTGGTTGATACACATAGTGCTTATTCGTAAAGTTGACGTGAGTTATTTAAAATAAAAATAAAAAAATTTACAAAGATTACATTAGGTGTATATTTAATTAATTTCATTTCGTTAAACCTTATTTAGCTGCAGAACCACAGTTGGGTACAAATTAGCTACGTACTTTACATATTGTATTGAATTGTTGTGAACACTAAACTTAGCACTGCATTGTAAATACTTTCATTCTGTTTCAGATACTTTCCACGTGTTTTCATGGTTCAGTTCTGTTGTGAGCTCAGATACGCAAATCCCTTCTACATATAAACTATTCCTTGCACGAATTGTGACTGCAAGGAAACTGGGAACGTTAATATTTTATTCATATTATAATACTGGTATACAAACGTATACTTTTCATGTTGGCAGAGTATAGATTATAACATAGAAAAATATAATTTAATAAAACTAGTTTAAGTTTAAAAGCTGTGTTTGTGTTCCTGATTGTATTTATACTATTCTGCAACTAAACATATAAGTAAGAATCTAGTAGACATAGTAAGAACCAACGAAGTTTTGCAAACATTGTGTGACAGTAGAAATTTAAGTTTAAAGTTGTGCTAATACCCTAATCTAAATTTGTAAGTGGTTTTGTAGGAGTAATAATGACACATCCTTATTACTTTAATTGTGAAGAGTCCGACACTATTATGGCGGTCCAGCATCCAGCGTCCAGCTAACTAGATATGTGCCTTCCGTTCTCAGGCTAACTTAGGTGCGTTGACAGGATGTGGTTAGAAGGTAAATCAAATAAATTAGGTAAAAGTGTAGTGGCCTGAGTTTCGTTTCCATTCCAAGTCTCTGCTGGTCCCTTTCATACTAATTCTATATTACACTAGCTGACCCTTACGGCGTTGCCCATGGTGGATAGTATTTTCAGTCTGTTTAACGTAATTGTATTCTTTTTAAGTGTTCATTCAGTGTGTGGTATTTGGCTTTTATATATATAGGTCTTAAATAATAAAAGCACTATTATCTTAATAATAAAAGATCTGAAATTAGGATTTTAGTAACTTTGATCCCCCCAAACCCTCCTAAAATTTCCAATTTTTTCAAACCCTTTCTTAGTGAGCACCTAAGGCCCTAGAGGAAGCTACATACCAAATTTCATTTCAATCCGTTCGGTAGTTTTTGAGAAATTGTGATGAGTGAGTCACTGAGTGAGTGAGTTGTATTTCGCTTTTATATATATAGATTAAGGCGAAGGTAAGAATATAAACTAAACGAATTTGTTTGAGTACACCCAGACTCGTTGTGGATTGCAAACTGTACGGCCAGACTAACTATTACTTCTCTTGGTTCCTTCCAAAGCGTCCCCTCCCATTTAACTATAAACTCTGACCCCAGCACAATACCTATATATTCAATATAGTGTGCCCAATGTCAGTGTGGATCCCAGACCTAACCTATAGTGTTACTTTAATTATATTATTGTTATTATTATTAAAAGACGGGGAGTACGTCTCACACAATGCGCTGTTAATATTTTACCACTATAATTAGATATCATTACTCTGCAGTTATTTAAAAAAACATTTTGTATACCGGTCTACAGAAGATATATAAATAGTTATAAAAATAACAGTAGCAAAATATTTCTTTTGCTAGAAAATTATGGTTAAACGAATTACACTTACCTTTTGAAATTGTTTATCATGTTATACTTGGCGTAAGAGTAGTTTGGCACCGCTTTCTTGATTAAGTTTCTCATCCTCAAAGTGTTTATTGAATCAATTCCTTCAGAATAACAGAAAGGAACTAAGATTTGGACACTTTGACAACAGATATCTACAAATCGTTGTTTGGTTTATTATGAACCTACCACTTTAAATAACCGATGTTGTTACGCTATTCTGGCAATACAAAATTAAGAAATATACCATATTTCTATTCAACCAAGTTTAAAAAAAGTTTTACCCATATTCCACTGCTAATAAACAATACACATTCGCAAACTGCGTTCTACTTTCTTAATTGACCCAGTTTAGTTTTCAGCTAATGATATTTATCTAATTGTACAAGAGGTAGCAAACTGTTTGTTTACCTTAGAAATTAAATTTTATAAAATCTACATTGGGATAAACTTATTTTCTTTCGCATTTCGTTTTTCTTTTAATTAATAACAATCATATTGTTAGCGTTTAAATTAACTGTAGTTGATAAATGGGTAGCAATATACCACAGTATAAATGCATTTAGGTAAACTAAGTACTTATACTACTCTACGATTACTATAATTTCTATAATATTATTTGTGGTGTTTCCCTACACATTTTTAACAACACCTTAAAAACACAAACACGAAATTTAGAAACGTAATTCTAAAATAATCAGAAATAAATCTTTACAGGATCTCTGTATTTAAAACTGACTAGCATACAGCGTCTGTTGTTTAGATCGGTCGCAATATACATAAATATTTATAGTTCCTGAAGAAATTCTGAATGAACATTCTGTGGTTACAACTGTACGTATCTTGTTTATGTAATGTTTTGAAATTATGTAGCCATCATTTTCTTGTTTTAATAAAACATATTTTAAGATTAAAAACAAAGTAATGATGCTCGATTATTTCCATATTGATGGTGTTACATAAAACTTTCTCCAAAATTGTACGTAAAAATGTTTAAGGCTAATACGTTTTGACAATTTTAAATGAAGAATTTTATAAAAAACTCTATTTACTGTCTATCTGATAGAAATTGAAATTTTATCAAAACCAAAATCATTTAGTCTGCTTAGTGAATTTTCCCATGAAAATTAAATACAATACAACTATAACTCTATATACTTTACATGCTCTACTTAAAGAATTTGTTTGTTAGATGAAATTGGTTTTCAAAATACTTTAATGGTTTAACATGCGAAACTCTTGCATTATTGTGGTATTTATTTGCTTCGAACATATTTCAGGAAATACTTTAATTTTAGAGTTTTAGTAATTGTAATGGATGTTTTGTCGTCTGCAAGGAAAATGAGATAAAACAGTTACTTTGGTTGTATACGTGATTATTAGTTTGTCGGATATATTTTATTGTACAACATACACGTGGAAATGAATTTGCAGACATGCTTATAGCTTCTTTATGAGCATCTGTTTAAAAAACCATGTAATAAGAGAAACAATTTAAGGAATACTTGGGGTAATATTTGCCTACAATTCATAGTCTATTATATAAACTAGTGGACCCGGCAATGCTTCAGTATTGCTATTGCTTGATTTACCTAACCTAAAATTATATTCAGTTTTGGATCCAAATCAGCTGTTGATCAAAATCAGCTGTTTTATGCTTTTCATACGAACAGCTGGTTTTTGTGCCCCTGATAAAATCAAAAGAAATCTTTATTCTTCTTCCTTAATATTGACCTTCCATAAGATTAACATTGAAACTTTGAGGGCTACTGGGGCGTATCCCTGAGGACAGATGTAAATTATAATGGGATTTTGCTCATCTACAGGACACTACCTTTCTAACGGTATGCGCGAATTTCTTATACGATGCACACAAGCTGAGAAAAAAGGACGACAAGTTTTGTGCTTGCCTATTAATATATAGATTCGTGCTGACGGTAAATATCATCAGTCAAGTTAAATGTCCAGAACATGTTTGACGTTGATTTGGTAAACGATGTTCCACACCTAGCCTATAGGAGAAAATTTTACGTCTAGCATTTTAAGAGCACATATATTTTGTACTTTTATTGATGTCAATGTATAACATATTTGTATTTTAAGTGGAATAAGTTTTAATTAAAGGAAAATTATATTCTTAATCATAGTGTTTAATAATCTCATAAAATGAGATACTACAGTAAAGATTAGCCAAGAAACAAGATTTTATTTAACCAATAAGACATCTTATACAAAATATAGATTTCGTAGTAAGTTATAAAAAACTAATTGCCTGCACTTTCATAATACTTAATCTATTTATAGCAATTATTTACTTTGTCGCATTTTTTTATTGTTGCTAGTTATATGTTCATGAATTTTAGTTTTAGAATATCTATAAAAGCGAAATACCACTCACTCACTCATTACGATTTCTCAAAAACTACCGAACGGATTGAAATGAAATTTGGTATGTAGCTTCCTCTAGAGCCATAGGTGCTCACTAAGAAAGGGTTTGAAAAAATTGGAAATTTTAGGGGGATTTGGAGGATCAAAGTTCTTAAATCACGATTTCTTCAAAACTACCGAACGGATTTTAACGAAATTTGGTATGTAACTTCCTCTAGGGCCATAGGTGCTCACGAAGAAAGGGTATGAAAAATTTCGAAATTTTAGGAGGGGATTGGGGGGATTAAAGTTACTAAAATCATAATTTCAGATCTTTTATTATTATGACAATAGTGCTTTTATTATTTAAGATCTATATATATAAAAGCCAAATACCACTCACTGACTGAACACTTAAAAGAATACAATTACGTTAAAAAGACTGACAATATCAACCACCACCTGCAACGCCGTACGGGTCAGCTAGTTACTATATTTTTACCAAGTTAAATATTATAGTCTTTAAATCAATATCGAAAGTAGCTAAACTACAACTAACGTTATTTCTTACATGTTTCAGATCACTTCGCAATGACGAACACGTTGGATATATTTGTAATCACCGAACCTGAGAAACACGAAACAATCCCTAATGTGTTTAACATATTCAAGCCGTACGCCATTTTTTGTTTTTTTAATTTCCAGTTACCGTTTCAAAACCTTTTCAATGACAAAGCGGAAACAATTAGATTTAACAAGAAAAGTACTGTATTTATAGGACTGAATATTTTCGTATTATGTTGTTTCATTTGTCGATTGGTGATTTTATTCTCCCTGAAAATCCATTTTGACATGTGGTATATATTTGTAACGTTTGTTAGAATAATTAACTATATAGTTATTTTACTTAACTCATATCAAGGATATCCCTATATGATAACTTTATTGAAGGAAATTAACCAATTTAACTACAAACTTGCAAACTTACCAGAATGTGCATTTGAAAAACGCACACAAGTCTCTAAATTTGGTTTTCTCTTCCTGACATCTCTTTTTCAAATCGGATATCTATGCATACAAATAAATACAGAAATTAAACAAATTGATTTTCTCTCTAATTTATCACTGATCTATCGGTGTGTAACTGCGACATTCTGTTATTCTTTCGTGATTCTCAATACGATGTTGTATATATTCATGTGTAAAGAACTCGCAAACAGTTTCCGCCAATTCCACAGATCTTGTTATAAATATATCTTTAAAGTTATGAATGAAGAAAACAGCCCTTCTTACAAGAAGTACTTGGACGAATACCGGTTACTGCATTCAAATATGACAAATGGAATTAAGATTTTGAACAGAGC
>JAGFPH010003392.1:0-14117 GCA_018207615.1 Philaenus spumarius | reverse complement strand
GGTCTTAACGCACTCGTATGTTTAATAACGGACAACCGAGGTCTTGCTGAGGGTTATGTATGGATGTTGGATAATGTGTTTCTGGAAAATAGTGGAACACTACGCATACATCCTTTCTCACGGGAAGAAAGAAAAGCGGAAATGTCCCTGACTCTAACATCCGTTTAAAGAAATTATCTCTCGTGTCTTGAAGTCTTGTGTCATTATATTTAGGATTAGCTCTAAACCACGACAAAACAGTACTTAGGTTCTCCTCAATATAAATTATCAAAAAAAAAGTAAAGTATAATTTTTATTTAAGGGTGTAAGGCCTATGAACAAAAAACAAATGTATTTCCTTTTTTTTGTTGGAAACAAGTTCATTTAGTCAAAACCAAATGTGGCATTAAAAAATCGAAAAAAATAATGCCTATGTGTGACCTTAAGTGTACATTTTGAGCATTCTTCTTGCAAACTACAAATGGAAACGAAAAACACGTTATCAATGAAACCAGCCAGCGACCTTGTAGTGACTTGTAAAAACTCTTTTTTTGCACTTCTGGTGTCATATCTGGTTTTTGAGCTGAAGTACCATAGCTTTTATTGTTTTCAACATTTTCTTTCGGACTTGTTTTCCTTTTTTATTTCCTTATTAGCCGAATTTTCGAAGAAAATAAGAGCTATTACACTCGACCCAATTTGAAAATTACTTTATATATATATATCTGTTTTATTCCCGGATTGATAAGTGGTAGTAAATATGCTTCAAAATTGCTGATTTTTTGGTGAAAGGGTCCTAATAGGATTCTTCAGATATACTTTTTTTTGTTTTTCGATCGGATTCAAAATGGCGGAGTTATACCGATTAACGGTATATAAGTATATGGGTTTTTCCCACCTTGATAAAATGGTAGTAAATATGCTTCAAAATAGCTGAAATTTTAGTGGAAGGATGTCCCAGACACTGATATTATCATTTTTCAATTTTACACAAAATGGCGGGTCGTTTGATTCAAACCAAAATGGCAAAGTTAGAGCGAGGAAAATGCATTATTTCTCCCACTTATAAGCCCTTATGCAGATTTTGAGCTATATCGTTCGAAAGGTAATTAAATTTACTACAATCCTGTGCAAAGGTATTTCAGGTACAGTCCCCGGAACAAGGAACAAAATTGATAGAAAGCTCCCGATAAATGATTTTTTAACTATCCCTGTCAGGTTTTTGCAGAATTTCTCCCACTCATAAGCCCGTGTGCAATTTTTGAGCTATATCGTTCGAAAGGTAATTAAAGTTACTACAATCCTGTGCAAAAGTTATTCAGGTAAAGTCCTCGGTTATGTGCAAAGGTAATTCAGGTACAGTACCCGGAACAAAGAACAAAATTGATAAGAATCTCCAAATAAATGATTTTTTCACTATCCGTGTAAGGTTTTTGCACAATTTCCCCCACTCAGAAGCCCGTGTGCAGTTTTTGAGCTATATCGTTTGAAAGGTAATTAAATTTAATACAATCTTGTTGCAAAGGTAATTCCGGTACAGTCCCTGGAACAAAGAACAAAATTAATAGAAAGCTCCTGATAAATGATTTTTTCATTATCCGTGTAAAGTTTTTGCACAATTTCTCCCACTCATAAGCCTGTGTGCAACTTTTGAGCTATATCGTTCGAAAGGTAATTAAATTTACTACAATCCTGTGCAAAGGTATTTCAAGGTACAGCCCCCTGAACAAGGAACAAAATTGATAGAAAACTCCCGATAAAAGATTTTTTTATTATCCGTGTATGGTTTTTGTTCAATTTCTCCCACTCATAAGCCCGTGTCCAATTTTGAGCTATATCGGTCGAAAGGTAATGAAATTTATTACAATCCTGTGCAAAGGTAATTCAGGTACAGTCCCTGGAACAAAGAACAAAATTGATACGAAGCTCTAAACAAATGATTTTGTCACTATCAGTGTAAGATTTTTGCACAATTTCTCCCACTCATAAGTCCGTGTGCAGTTTTTGAGCTATATCGTTCGAAGGGTAATTAAATTTAATACAATCCTGAGCAAAGGTAATTCAGGTACAGTCCAAGGAACAAAGAACAAAATTGATAGGAAGCTCCTGATAAATGATTTCTTCACTATCCGTGTAAAGGTTTTGCTCAATTTCTCTCACTCATAAGACCTGTGCAATTTTTGAGCTATATCGTTCGAAAGGTAATTAAATTTACTACAATCCTGTTCAAAGGTAATTCAGGTAAAGTCCCCTTAACAAAGAACAAAACTGATAGAAATCTCCTGATAAATGTTTTGTGTATTATCAATGTAAGGTAATTACGCAATTTCTCCCACTCATAAACCCAAGTGCAATTTGTGAGTTATATCATTTGAAAGACAATTAAATTTACTGTAATCCTGTGCAAAGATATATTTGGAACAATTTCCGCAACAAGGAAAAAATGCATAAGTATCTCTCATTATATAATACGAGTTATTCCCTGATAAGAAAATTCGGCTATAGTAATGCGGCAGTGCTGCTTACGGGTTTTTTTTCCTTAAAACGGAAATTAAAATCTCTTATAGCAATTTAATATGGGATACAATTTTAAGCCTATTCCGAGTGATATCTGAAGTTCTATTGAACCTATTGACATGCAGTTTGTGTCAAATGAAAGATAATTAACTCTATATTTGCCCATTTGCCTTAAAATTGTACTATTCCTTCATTTAATATTTAAAAAATAGAATTTAAAATATTTTCTATTTATTATCATTGTTTTTACTGATCAACTGAATAGCACAGATCAGCTTATTATAACAGCACATGTTTAATTATCATAAAAATAAATATGTTTATTGTTAATTCAGTAATCAGCTGTTTGCTCTAATATTTCCATTAACAGCATTATTTCAAACCTAAATCAATTATTAGTATTTTTTACTTTTAGGTTAGGTTATTATTAAAGTGTAGACCTGAGCCTTGCTGACTACACAACGGGCTCCAACGGGGGGGAGGGGGTTGGCGTGCGGAGCACCCAGGGGTATCCCCTAGTATGTTATACATACGGTAACAAGACTCTTCAATTAAAAAGTGGTATTTTTAAAAGCTCTTATTTACCTTGAGGAAATTACTTCAAATAAAACTTGTCGGAGTTAGTAGGTCTATAGTTAGTAACGTTGTATTGGCCCGGAGAGAAGCGGGGTGAGGGTAAACCAGAACCTTTCCCCTACTCTAAGCACCATAGCACCATCATAATATCAACAAAGAATTAATTGTAAGTTAATTAAATCAAAGTGTGTAATTCGTGTTTATTTACTAATAAAAGACATTCTGCCACATTATTACATTTGTTAATAAACTTTGAGCTTGACGAGTGAGAAGGAATTATTTAAAAATAATAACAATACAATAATTCTCACACATATACGTTGATTGATCAAACGCATTTCAACGACAAAGTCGTTATCCTCAGGGATACATGAGCTACAACTATTTGTTATCAATATCCATTAGCCTGCATATAATCTAGTATTTGTTAAATATGTTGAAATAACAACTGCAATTGTAGTTGGCATTGTTTTATACGTAATTTTTTTTAGCCGTCAGAATTACATTGTCCAACTATTAAAAATAAGGTGGAATGTTTTGTACAAATTCCAATGTAACAAAAACAACAGTCCAGACAAATGACGTGAAAAATACATTTAAAAGAGTTAACTCTCGACAAAAGTTTTAATCCTGGAATTCCTTTATTGGTGCCCCTATCCTAAGTTTTCCCCGATGCACTCGGCGCTGCGCTCCAAAATATGAGCAAATTCGCTATTTTAAGTTTTTCTTGAATAACTCTAAACTGACTTATCAAATCAAAAAGATATCTATTAGATAAATAAAGCACTTTAAATTTTGCTTAAAATGATACCAATTTCATCCATTTTGGTTCAGTTGAACCGGTACTAGAGTTTATACAAAAAACACTATAAATGGTATTTTAGCTGCCTTGGACTCTGTGCTCAATGTCCAGCTGTCCATCCTATAGGCATGCAAGGGGACTGAATGTTTGTATGAACGTTTTTATACTCTAAACTCTAAGCACAGAGGACAAAGTAATACAGAGTGCTCAAAGGATAGGGAGATGTGTTTCGGTAATTTCGTTAATATGTTAGCTGGAAGTTAGCTAGCTAACGTTGCCAAGCAGTGCAGGCAACACAAGGCTCAGTGTCCTTTTTTGTCGCCGTAGTGTTTAGCGCCTGTCCATCTAACCACTCTCTCACACATAGTTCAAAACGGCAACGTCGCTAGCCTCTTGGCTGTTCCGGTACTAAACCAGCGCTTCAGTAAAGGCGAAACACATCTCTCTATCCTTCGAGCACTCAAGTTTCAAATTTGTGTATTCAAAATAAAACACATTTAAATAATTGAATTCGTTTCTGTGTATATTGAATTATTATTATTTTTTAAATATAGCAATCTAGTTTTACAAAACCAATAATATATTCAATTCTTACTTAAACTTATATAACAAACTACTACACTCAATCATTATTTGAAATATTTTTATAAGGTTACAGTTATGTAATTAGCACTTTTTATAGGTTATACAGTATTACTAATAGTTTCGTAAACAGTAGAACTCGCGAAAAAAATTTAATCTGCTCTTTACTGCAGATTTTTATAAAAATTGTCGTAGCGGAGCTACTTATATTTCCAATAATATACTTCGTGAGATTCCCCGGCATTCGTATATACACTCTGGCGAAATAATTTTCAATCATTATGTTTGGCCTTCAAAAGGGCCAAACCTCAAATCGAAACAGCAGGTATAAATTCCGAACCTACTTCTCGGTCCACAACATGGCCGACATCACATCGCACAATCGAACTAAATTCCACAACAAACTTCTTGGCCTTAAAAGGGCCAATTTCTGTCAGCGTCTTGCGATTTTCCCGTAAATGCCTTTTACGGGAAAACTCGCTTAAATATCCTCAGAGCTTCACTCTACAATGTCCCCGGTCGGTATAATATCAGTCTGGCGAACAGAGGCCTGTTCGACCGCCAAGGACTCGACGATATCGGCCGGCAACACTTCATAATCTACGTTTCCTTTTTATTCCATATAGGTGGTCATATGCAGTTATAAATAATATTTGCCATGGCAATTTCGCGGAGTTTATGAATAATTACGTTTGAAAGATAAGGTAAAGATCATTTTCAGAATAATATTTTGAAGATTTTCAATAAAAAGGACCGCCAAGCGTTTCAACTATTTTTTAATTGGACACGTAGCTTGTGGAAGTGAGTTGTGAATAATTCGTGTAAAGAGTTTCATAAAATAGTCTTCATTTTTAAACGTTTTTATTGATTTTAATACTTTCATGAGAAAGCTAATATTTCTGATGTGATTAATAATTATTCAAAACGTGAATTATAGCTTTACACATGAGTTTATTACACTTATTTTCTTTGTTCAAGAAATTATCCATCGTATTATAATTTTTATTGATTTAAAAGTAAATCATAGCTTTACGCGTTAGTTTATTTCACTTCTTTTTTTGTTCAAGAAATGACCTACCGTATTATAAAGTTTTAAGAGTGGGATTATAGTTTTGTTTTTAAGTGTGGACAATTTTTAAGAGTGGGGATAATCATAGCTTGACGCGTCGGTTTTTCTTTTTTTTTTAAGATTTTTTGGTTGGATTAACCCCTTTTCCACCAATAAATTTTGCAACTATTGAATTGAACTGTTCTGCCGGATTGTTGGTCTTATCACAGACTATAGAAATTCACCAGACCTCACTGTAATAGGAGAACGGGTGCAGTATAATTGAGTCAGTTTTTCGCCGCGAGAGTTCAGGTGCAAGGCTACTGTAACATATTAGCAGAGCTACGTTGTCAGATTGAACGAGTGATGGGGTGGGGGTCCGTCAAGGTCAGGTCGTTGTCACTGCCGGAAGAGTCGTGCTACTAGGGTTGTTGCGATATCGGGAAGTTTTAGATATTCGATATCGATATGATATCAAGCTCTTGTATCGATATAACGAGAATATCGATATCAGCAATATCGAATGATTCGATATTAATATTTCTTTGTCAATCGTAGTCTTATTTCCTACTTGTAAAGTAAAATATGGTCATTGTTTACTTACGTGAGACCAAACGTAATGATACATTTTGCTTATATTCTTAAATTACACACCAATCTAACTCTAAAAACTCAAAAAATATCACAGAAAGACTGGAAACAAATATATAAATTAGGAGATAACGAAAATTCCAAACAATATAGGTTAAATTGAACTATAATTGTTAATTATTGTTTACTTATTTTTGAACAGATGTAAGGATCAATTTTGCTTAGCCATAGAGTCTAAAACTACGCATCAAACTAACTCTAAAAACACAAACATTTTTATAGGAAACAAATATTACGTAAATTGGAGAAAAAGAAAACTCCTAAAAATATAAGTTAAGGCTCTTCTATACCTTGAAGAAAACTCCCGAGTGTACAGTGTGATTTTAATAAAAAGGACCGAGTGCAGTCAGTGACAATGTGGTGGCGAGGAGAGAAGCGGGGGGTAAAAATCCTAAACAGAAAACATCAGTCTCAGAGTCTACTAAACGCCCACTTGGCACCATCCAATACAAAGATAAGAAATTGTTAGTAAATAAAACCATGGTCCATTCAATGACCAAAAGTGGGGTGTAGAGATAAATGGAAGAAACACAATGTTTGACTGTATTAGGTGACTTTGTTTGTATTAATTAATAACATACTAAAAGTCCCCTATCCTAGGAGGTAAGCGGAGTGCAGGCGGGAAGCACGTACAAGGTTTCTTTTTTCGGGTTTTTGCTTTATCTCGAAACTATCTTCCCAGCGATAATACCATAATGTACAAAACTAAAGCTGACCAAATATGCCACAAGATTCATTCTAATCATTTTGTGGCTATCTCGCATGGTTTGCCAGATATCTGCGCTCAAAATCGCTTATTGTTGAAAACATTATGCCTCAGTTTTTTGCCTTATAGTGTAGTTATTTTAAACCAAAATCACCCCATTACCTAAAAACAAACTCTTCTAAGCTAAGGATTTGGTATGTATGTTGTACTTAGCTACTGTAATAACATACTAAAAGTCCTCGCAAAAAAAAACCTGTGCTACGGCCGCCATCTTGGAAAACGGTGTCAAAACCATAACTCAAAAACTATTCATCCTATAAAAAAAAGTTATAAATAAAAAATGTTTGTCACAAAAAGAGCTACAATTGTTTTTTAGCAATTTTTAATAAAATTAACTGTTTAGCCATTAAATGCAATATTTGGAAAACAATTTTAATAATTTGTAAAAAAAACTAATTAATAAAATAATTTTGTTAAACCTCAATACGAATTTTTAATTATTTATAATCGATACATTTAGTGTAAAAAAGTATTTTCAAAGCTCTAAGCTCTATTATTATTTTTATTTTTTATTTCATTACAAACCAAAATAACGAATTATTTTTCTGACCAATTATATTTAAAATAGGCCTACTCAATGAAAAGTTTGTATTTTAATCACTCAACAATTTTTTCTTTATTCTCTGGTTTATTCTGAACAAAATGATATATACGTTATGTTTACTGTTTATAGTATTTTTTGGCGAATTTACAAAAATACTTCTTCAAACAGTCATATTTTAATTGTTTGCAAATGCCAAAAATCTATTGTTGTTACATTGCCGGTTCTAAGATTAAATACTATTACAAAACATACAAAATGAAAATTATATGGTAGGTCAATTTTCCTACCCCGACAACTAGTACTTCCCGAAAACTTTGTCGGGTAATGTTACCTCTTCCTTATATAAATACAAATTTTGTAAACGATTCTGAAAAATCAAAGGTTAGGTGCTAAATTGTATGACGTCATAACTTTGCCATGTTTGGGGTGTCGGACGCGCAGAAATTACAAATAATATTGGCCCGACAAAATGTTTTTCGCTTTCTATATAAAAAAAACTTCCGATTAAAAGAAAGATTACATTTAGGTCATACATTTTGTTACTGCATCAAATCAATGCGTTTGCCGGGGTCTCAAAGGAAAATGCCCCGGTATACCGAGAACTGTTGAAAATAAACATGTTGTCCGACTCTTCATAAATAAGAGATATACGACGTCTCAAGAGTTAGGTAATCATAAACTTTTTAAAGACCTGGGCTCGAGGACTATTAGGCCTACTGTTATTAATATTAAATCACATTAATATTGTTTCAGAGTCCTGACAATAAAACAAACCCCGAGTTGTGCCCAGAATCTGCGAGTGTCGTTTTACCACCAACACCATCTTCATCGACATGGTATTAGTTCTTCGTCCAGATTTTCCATTTTGAACAATACAAATTGATTAATAACAATTTGAACAAAACTGATAAACATTTTTGGGGTTACTCACTTCACAATTGCACAAACCGAACTAAGCGTGTGAACGGAAATATTTTATTCAGTTCGTTTGCACAAGCCAGTTTGCCGCAAATGGCTTGAGCGTGTAAACCGCCCTTTACAGTAGAGAGTAAAATCACTCTTTGTCCCCCCCCCCTCCGCAACAAAATGTTCGGCCACTTCTCGTAGAAACACAATTAAGGAGCTTACAAACAAAAATATAGAAAATGTTAGCAATACTTTGCAATGGATGTAAGACGTTTTAACTTGCAATTTTCCAAGTTAAAAAAAAATTTCTGTTGTTACGTATTCCCGTGGTTGACATAAAAATAATATATAGGCCTACTGACACTTTTTACACATGCAATAGTACCTAAATTTAGCCTATTTTATTTACATTTTGTGCTATTTTAAAACAAATTTAGTAGACCTAAACCTAATGCAAAGCACAAGTATTAATTTGTAGTTCTAATTTATTTGACTAATTGGCTGTTTAAATTATCTATGAAATCAAGACTAACAGGAAGATTATTCAAATTTATTTATCAAACGCGGAAGACAATGGAAGAGAACAATGTTTATGATAATAATTACTAAAAATGAGACTAATCATAAGCGTTAAAAAAATTATTGATTTGAATATTGTATTACTGGCAACCTTGTAACCATTGAACATGATTTGCTAACAGTTACTTTACTAATATGCACAAACAGTATACCTTCTTATCTTCTTAAGAGTTAATAACGACCTAGTGTTCGACTTTTTTATAATGCCTGTTGCGTTAAAGTGAAATTATTTTAGTAATGTATGATCAATTTAAAACCATTCCATTCCTGTTGCGTATGAATCTCAATAATATATTAACATTGAAAATTTAATTTATTTATTTGTTCAAAATGTTAGGCCTGTCACGAACCAGAATTTTTTTATGTAATTCGGTTTCACAAAACATACAAAAGCTGAAATTACCCACTTTCAATGTTTGGGAAACTCCATAATGGGCCCAAACGTTGCCAACAAAAATGTATATAAACGTATGGTAATAAGGAATTTTTTTCAATCGTCTTCGATGTATTGTACGGTACGTAAAAATTAAGATTTACTTAATAATCTCTTCACGGAAAATCATTATTTCTTAACGGATATGATGTAAAATAATGATTTAAGAACAAATGCATTTAAAATAATCATCTGAATGAGATATTTTACAAAAAAATTAAACTTAATTTATCAATAGCGTAAAACTTTATTATGTTTAAAATATAACTTGAGTTAATAAAATATAAATGGGATCTATTCGACTTTATTACGAGCAATGAAGCAGTCAAGTTATAAATATGCAGCGAACTGCGAAACCCACAAAACTTCTGAAAATGAATCGAAGGAATAGTCCGGCATCCGGCAAATAGCCTACATCCGTTTACAGCTTTAACTTTGTTCAATGTAGCGCATTCTGTGCGAACACTTTTCGAACTAATTTACACTCCATAACACTCTACCAGTACTGTAAAGAAAACCGAGGTCTCGCTCAGATTTTGAAAAAAACTTACCAAAATGATATTTTAGTAATGTACAATGCAAAACTGCACTTATCTAAAACCGAGGTCTTGGGTTTGGGACCTCGGTTTTCCACAAGACCTCGCTTCTGCTGTTAATGGTTTATGCCAGGACCTCCGTTCTACCATTTAACAAACTCACACGAGTTAAAATTGTTCCTGAACTACATCATCACTGAACCGTACCGCGCGGTGTCTTAAACATTACTGCCAGATCTTATACAACACAGGAACTAACAGCCATATATTGTTTAATACCAGTATTCCAAAATACGTAATAATAACAAATAAATACATATATATAATAAGAAGCATTCATTAATAAATAAAGATTCAATAGTAATAGATAAATATTTTCAATCAAAATTGTTTCCGTTATAAACCAGTCAGACAATCGATGGTAAATCACAAATTACAACGAATGTCATAATTACTTACGTGAAGTATTGGATTACAAATATTACAATAATATAACGAACAAACCATATTAGATAACAGATACTGGTTGGGATTTTTTTAACATATGAAACATTGGATGTCGGGAGCCTAAGGGTTAAGACCATTCACCTACACACACACACACAGACATCACTCCGAAAACCAATTTTTTAGGTTCAGGGGGAACCAAAACGAATATTTCCACCAAAAACTCAAACTCGAAAATTTTTACGAATACAATACTTTCTCCATATACTATGGCATAGGGGGGGAGGGGGGGAGAAAGTAAAAAATGTACCTGTTGAAGAGTAATGCAAAATAACGACACACTGAAAAAAGAAACGTAAAAATGTAATTCCTGAAAATAACTTTTATTACATATTTTTATTATTTTTATTTTACAGCTATATGCTATTTTCTAATACATTCTGCGACTTTGGTTTCACTTGTTTTCTTCGTAGCTGCTTTTTTTCTTTATCAATTTCATTTACACAGACATTTATGGCTAAACAGTTTATATATATATGTATATATATGCAAGTTTCTAAGTTTCGTATGGTTCAGTAATTCTATCAAGAATTGTAAGTGAACATGTACATAGTTTATTTAAGTTAACCGTCTTTAATTTTGTTTTTGAACCGTTAAAAAAATATAACAATAATATATAAAAATGTAATAACTTGACCACGCAGCTGAACCGCTGACGTGAGTTGAGCAAATTTCGAAAATTAAGTTTATAGGCCTTTGTTTTAGGGTTTCAACCGACAATTTGGGAAATAGGTCTATTCACGACGGTGCTGAATAGCTGCAAAACGGTTCGCACGCTATTCCGCATTTTGGGAGTGCCTTCAATACACAATGTATTGCGTGCTTCGCACGCCATTCCGAATATTGGAAGTATCTTCAACACACAAAACATTGCGTGCTTCGCACTCCAACCCTCCATGATTGGGAGTATCTTCAATACACAATGCATTGCGTGCTTCGCACTCCAACCCCACGGTAGAATCCACTACATGGCTTAGAACCGGGTTCTTCTATAGAATTTTACGATCGATTTTGGGGGAACCAAGCGAGCTATAAGGTCGCGTAAAAAATCAAAATGTGCAGAATAACATCCTACATTTGTATTTGTAGAAACAACTCAAAATAAATTCATTCTCGTAGGGTTAATCACAAAATATAGTTACTTCCGGTCAAAAAAAGTGCTTCCGATTGTTAAATTCTTTTGGCTAGCGTCGTAAACAACCAACATGTTGCCACGCGCAAACCTCCCTACCCTTTTAAATTTATTCAATAAACACAACCTTTTGTTGTTAACTTTAACACTTTCCCTCATCAAATAACACCCAAGTGTTTTCAGGCCTTATTTGATGTTGTTCTGTTGTACTACCCCGTTAGAACAATTTGAGAGGTTTGGCGAGGGCAAGAAAAGGAAAACTTTTTGTTTCCTATTCTTAAGTTTTTTAAATTTTAATTAGTTAGACCTTGTTTGTCTTTTGTGTAGTACACTAGCTCAATTCTAGACTCTTTTTCGGGATCGTTCCCTTTGGAGTTAAATTTGTAGTGATCCGTGAATAACTCACCTGCTGACTTAATTACACTAGAGCACTGAATGGTTTTAGGATTATTTTGATTGGATTTGTAAATTATATATTCAAAATTTTCTATTGAAAACACAAAAACGATTTATTAATTAACATAAATCCATTAACTTTGAAACAACACATTATTTTTTCAAAAACACAATGAAATTGGTTAATCTTTAACTTATAATTACATATATTGAAAAGTAGCAAAGTGATTAATTAATTTATTAATTAAAATTTGTATATTAATGATTATATTATTTACATACGACGATTTTCCATTGTGAGTAATGAAATTTACTAAACGAGTTTACTTTATTCAATTTCCCCAGAATTTACTTGAATTTATTTATTTAATTTATTTTATATATTACTTTGCAAAAAAGGGATTTATTTAAAATTATAAGTAACAATGATCGTTTGCCACTTACAGAACACAAGAAGTTCGACGCGTAATTCCTTCTGTCGATTTCCAGCGATTTAAAGTTGTTCTCCTTGGTCCCAAGAATGGATTCTTCGGCTTACAGTTGTTTTCTCCTAGACTTAATTAAAATTGTCCACTCCTAGTTGATTGTAGTATCTTTTAGCAAGATAGGCCGTTTATATGGATATTCTTCTCCCGAAATTATTACGACCCGACTTAGCTTTAGGCCGGAGCTAGAACGAACGCACACCGAACTGATCGCCCTACGACTTTCTCTAAGTACCCTCGGAGCTTGGTCAGCTGTTTACTCGTTGGCGCTTCGTGCTAAACTGATGTTAGAGGGGATGCAAGCTTCTCTTCTCGACTTTTTACTTGTCAAACCAGCATCTTCCTCTATGTAACAAGAAATCCTGATTTCTTGCTTTAGAAATATATTTTTTGGTCTTAATATATTTCCTGATTTATTTGATGAATTTTAGTGCCTTTATTTCCCATCGATTAGGCCTAATTTAATTATTATCTTCATTTATTGAATTACAATGTGCGGTCTGTTCTGCTCTTCGTAGTAGATCCGATGACGTCACTTCCCCCTCGCAGCTTGGGCCGTGCGTTCCTGTATGAACTTGTCAATTTGCGAACTTGGCTTTGATTTCATCCAAATTCTATAACTTCTTTTTGCGTGGTCGGATTTTGATTTTGTTGACTTCTATGGATTGGTTGGCGTTTTCTGGTTTCTCTGGAATTCGAATGGCGTTTCTACTCCTCTTCCTTCTTGAGTTATAGACTTCGTTAGTTTTGCTTAAATTTTGAAATTTATTTCCTGTAAATTTGAAATTTTCCATTTTTTCTTGCTTGTATCCTCTTCGGTTGGTCTTGAAACGCGTAAATCTGGTGTTGGTTTTTTGATAGCTTGTTTGGTTATCTAGTTATTCAGCTTGTTGTTACTCTAATTGGCTTCGTTTGGTTTTCGGCGTCTCATTCCCCCCCCTTTAAAGCTCTTTTCATATCTCACATGGCATTACAATTTATTACACATATATATACCCTATTTTACCAATACTTCCCTTTTATTAATCTCCCTTGTATTTATTATGAATTAATAAAAATTTTTATTAATTTATTTGATTTTTACAAAACTATTTATTTATTTATATTGAACTTCGGCTTGTTTATGCCCTATTACTGGCTCTATTAAATGCTATTTTTTATGATTTAACTACATTTGAACTTTATGAGTTATTGGCCTTTTTATGCCCAAGAATGACTTTACACTTTATTTTTTAGCTATAAAACTTTATAACTTTATATTTTTTATTACCTTATTTTCTTAACCCTATTTAACTCTACAAATGACTCTACTTTGTTTTTGGATTTTATTCAAATTCTGCAAAATCGATTTGTTTACGCTTACATTTTTGTCTATAACTTTTTAACAAATTATCATAACAAAATTATTTTTATTACTCCTTGCTTATTTAACTCTCCTTTCAACATAAATCTAATAATAACAACTTGTTTTTATAAAATTACAAACCCCTATCTTTCAATGGTAATTCATTTCTACCAAATTTAGACAAGACTGGACAAGTCAATTCCTGTCAGATCCTGCAAGGTTTTGGTTCGACTTTGTCGCTAAAGCTTACGTCATAGTCTGCACTTATTCAACTACCACAATTTTAGTTAATTCTTCAAAATTATTACTAAATACTATTTTCACATTGAAAAC
>JAGFPH010003391.1:130382-143789 GCA_018207615.1 Philaenus spumarius | reverse complement strand
TTCACAAAAATCTCAAAATCGATTTTTCTTGCAATTACTATACTTTCCTTATACTATAGTATAGTGAGAAAGTAAAAGTTCATTATAATTAAACAAAAATAATATTGCAAAAATGTTTGTATTTCTAGAGAAAGGAGAAGAAATATATACCGGGTGTCCCACCTAAATTGTTAAAAGAGCTAACTTTTGAACTTTAAATATGACAGAGTACTTTTATATTTGGAACCTTCCTTTCTTTTCGATGAAGTTTAAAAATTTATTTTGTGAAATGTAAAAAATTTTCGTCATGTTCCACTTTGAAAATTGAATGAATTCTTGTTTAATCAAGCTTCAATTCTTGAAATTAATAGGTCAGTACAATAAAAAATAAATAAGCCAGTAGAATGTTTTAAACTTTTATTTGTAGTACTCGTTTAGATAACGATTACTGTTCTTCTATAATTAACAAAAAACTATAATAATTAGTTAAAAAACACAGATGTATCTAATTTATGTAAGTGATTACCTTAATTATTATTGATTTTTGAATAACGAAAGATGCATGGATGTAAAGAAGGATTATGTGATTTGCAAGGGTTAGAACACAAGTTAGTGTAAATTTATGTATTAACTTTTAAAACGTCAAGCGACATAGTTCTCTTCTAAAATTATCTAACTTCTAATGATTTTATATTAAAATATATTCAGTTTTGGCAATATAAATACTTTAAAATATCAAGTTAAGTGAATTGAAGTTTAAGTACTGTACAATTTAAATATTATTACAGTAAGAAATAAATAAATAAAACACACATATTTTAAAGTATTTTGGGGGTTTAAAATAACGCTAATAATAAGTATTAAGCTACAATAAATACTTATTTTTTTAGAAACATCACGACAGGTAAAATAACATAGAGAATAGAAATAGATTTGTCGTTGTACGGCCCAACAAGTATTAGGTGCAACAAAAAGAGACAAAATCTATTTGAATTTAATTTATTTGTGGAATTATTTTTACATTATTACACTAGTATACACTAGACTAGAAGAAACTCCAGTGTCCTTTACAAGCCAGCCCTTTTCAAACTTCCAAACACATCATATTTTATAATTGACGATGAAAACAAGTTTAGGTTTAATCCTAATCTCACAACTAAGAATTTAAATATTACCTGTTTAAATCAAACTATAAAAAATATCATTATATCTCAGGCTGCTTCGAAACGAAAACGTAACCAACCATAAATAAGAAATTGAAATTGTATACACAAGTTGTATACATTAAGAAATCAATAAAACTATTAGAGTAAAGAACTGTCTATTATACCAATTTTGGTTAACTTCAATCAGTTAAAAGTTAAATTTATTTGTCTTTACATTACTCAAAACCCTAAACTTTCTTTTAAGTATACTGAAGTGGCAGTATTTTTCCCGAATTCAGTCAATATTTTCTCTAGATATATAATTAGTGGAGCATATATTTTTCGTAATTTTTCTTATCATCTCAAATTATATATATGCGAATAGGTTTCTTAAACAAGTATAAGTAATTGCATTAAAGTATATGTAATCTTTATAAATTCGTACAGGTTGCCTCAGCAATATTAGTGTCAACAGTTTTACTATTAATCTATATCATCACTAACGCGTATTGATTTTTGTTTTTGCATATTTTTTTCAAATAATAGAAAACTAATTCCCAATGTAGGTAACGCTTTGATTTATAGTAATACAATGTCAAATCAATGGTTTGACGAAAATACACAAAATACAGTAATTTTATTATCCAAATTAAACTAATATTATATATAAAAATAGTATTAAATAATATGCGAGAGTGTGTATACTTGGTAATGTAGTATATTTTACATATTATTTAATGAAATAATTAAGAAAAGCCATTTAATTGATAAATGTTTGTATGAAATATTGACATAATATACGTAATTTGACCAAATACATATGTATTGCTTGAGGCCATTATGTAGCCACAATTTAATTCTGAATTAATGAATTTATGACACGAATTACAACGGAATTATGTACGATAGATGAACAATTTGTAATTGCGTTCAAAATACCCATCATTGGTATAAGTCAGCAACAGAAGATTTAATAAATATTTAAACTTATGCAATAGATTTAAACAAATTGAAAAGTACTTAACTGAATGACAACAATTGGATATTGTACATTAAAAAAACTATATCTCATTGAAATTAATATTTGTGTATTTTAAACGATTATTATGAAAAGCCATTTACTAGTTGAGTAAGATTACTCCAATTAAGTTATTTTATTACTTAACAAGGAAAAACACATCGAGTGCGAAGCATTGTGGTTAGATTAACAATAATAAAATTCACGTTTATTATTAAAACGTATTCAACCAATAATTTAGTTCCGGCTTAACGTTTATAAATATACCTTTTTTTTAACTAGAATTATTTGAGTTTCACATGGATAAAAGAATGTTATTTAAAAAAGATAAATTTCTACAGTATATTGAAGTTATATATTTTATTTAGTATTATTTGTAATAATCAAGGTGTATAAATCATAGTGTTTAATATCGCTAATTATTAAAAATGTAAGTTGATTCTGCTCCATGAAAGTAAAAATAATCGAATTTATTTAAATCAATTGTATTAATAATACAACATTTAATAAGATTTTTACTTTCAAGAATAGCACAATTATAGCAACTAAAATGTTTCTTTGAGATGTTTCCATTTGAGTATGTGTAGTTTTAATTTAATTTAAATTTTATTATACAACTTATTCTTGTAAAATAATATGCACGTTCGCTTTGTATTGTAATGTTTATTATTAAATAAATTTTAGTCTATGTTTTAGAAGTTATTTAAAGTGCAAACACATTTGTATATACATACTTAAAAATATGCTTCTGCTATACATTTACACCTAGACCATATATTTTATTTATGGTTAATGTTCATTCTTAGTTCTTACAATAGTAGACACCTTAGAGTCCTTTTAACACTCCAGCGGTCGCGCGGGGTACAATTGTATCCCAGTGTTTTGTTTTTACGCGCCATTGTGAGTTGGCAGCCTGTGTGACCTTGAGCAGCCATCTACCTTTTTTGTGAAGTGTCTAGAGTGTGCCAGTTGTAGCTTGACCGTCTTCGTGAACACACAGTGAGTGTTATTCTTGTTTTCCTAGTGACAGTCACTTTTTGGGGTACAAGTGTACCCCACGCGACCAGTCGTGTCCCGGTCTGCATTTAAACTGCTTATAGTTATGTAATAATGTGTTTGTGTAAATATTAAATATAATTACTTTTTTGACACTTTGCTGGTTAGTAATTTAAGTTTTAGAGTAAATATGGGCGACAGTGAACGTGATAGGGAACAAATACGTTTATGGCTAAGAGAGACACAGGACAGTGAAGATGTTGAAAGTGTTTTGGGCATAGAGGATCCAGATGAAGTTGAGAGTAACCCCCCTGATATTGAAACTGTGGATACAAATATTGTTGAGTCAGAACAAGAGAATGAACCTATGGATGTAGATAATATTCAAGAAAATGAAACACCAGGAAGACTACCTGCTGAACACTTTCCTGAAACTATTGCAGAGGAAGTATGTGGCCCTCCTTTTGATTTACGTGAGTTTTATATTGGAAAAGATAAAACAACTAGATGGTATTTAGAGCCTCATATGGCAAATACATCAAGAACACCTCGATATAACATAATTCCGACCTTTCACAGACCTGGCCCTAAAGGTTTGGCAAAAAATGCCAAATCGCACCTTGAATCCTTTCAATGTATAATGAATGATTTAATAATTGAAAAAATTGTCAGCTACACTAATATTTATATCAATAAGAAAAAAGGCCAGTTTAGTCGAGAAAGGGATGCTAGACTAACAGATGTTTGTGAAATAAAATCTTTGATTGGCATTCTTTTACTTGCTGGCACTCTGAAAGCAGGCCGGAAAAATGTGATTGAAATGTGGGACAATAGTAATGGCACAGGTGTTGAAGCGATATATGTAACTATGAGCGAGCACCGATTTAGATTTCTCATGCAGTGCCTCCGTTTTGACGATGTGAGAAGTAGAGATGAACGAAGGGCTTTGGACAAACTGGCCCCTATTAGGGAAATCTTTGAGATGTTTTTGAAAAATTCTCAAAATTCTTTTAATCCATCTGATTACTTGACTGTAGATGAACAACTTGTTGCCTTCCGAGGGAATTGTAGGTTCAGACAGTACATCCCAAGTAAAGCTACAAAATATGGGATCAAGATTTTCGCGCTTGTCTCTGCAAGTAATTTCTACACTACTAACATGGAAATTTATGTTGGAACACAACCGGAAGGTCCATTCAACCTCAGCAATGCATCAAAGGATTTAGTTTTACGACTTGTTGAACCAGTCTCCGGATCAAATAGGAACATAACTGCTGATAACTGGTTTGTTTCTTTGCCGTTAGCAGTATCTCTAATTGATGAAAAATCACTCACACTTGTAGGAACAGTTAGAGGTGACAGACGTATTGTTCCACGTAACTTTTTGGCTGATCGAGATCGGGAAACTTACAGTAGCATCTTCGGATACCATGAAAAATGTACATTAGTATCATATGCAGCAAAGAAAAAAAAAGTTGTAATAGCACTATCCACAATGCACAGTACTGGTGAAATAGATCCTAGCACAGGAGATCAGAGGAAACCGAGCATAATTACAACTTATAATGATACCAAAGTTGGAGTTGACATTCTTGACAAAATGTGCAAACATTAAGACTGTGCAAGAAATTCAAGGAGGTGGCCTCTTACAGTATTCTTTCATTTGCTGAATGTGGGAGCTGTGAACTCATTGAACATTTTTAGATCAAACAATAACAGTGCCTTTATCAACCGCTGTGATTATTTGAGGACCCTGGCTCTAGAGCTTATGAAGCCTGAGATTCACCGTAGAATAAATATCCCCACTCTTCCAAAAGAGCTACGTAGAAGAGGAAGATGTCTATTGAAGTTGGAAGAAGAACAGCGGCCTGTGGTACAGCCAAGAGGAAACTCAACCATAGGTCGATGTGTTTTTTGCGGTCGATCAAGGGATAAGAAGACTAGGAGACATTGTGCAAAATGCGACCAGTGGGCATGTGCAGACCACCTGAGAGATGTGTGTGTTCGTTGCTACGAATGAAACTCTGAGTTTAAATCAGTCAGTTTGAACTTTGACATGCAAAAATGTTTGAATTTATGAATTGAGTCATTTATATATTACAGTATTTATGTAACAATAAAGTCAGTGTATTTTGTTGTAAAAATAGTTTTATTTCATAGATAACCCTAATTGAAGTTATAAAAATGTTATATAGCCCCTAAAAAAAAAAAAAAACCGTGTGGGATACGACTGTACCCCGCGCGACTAATTATGTCTTTATTATAGGCGCGACCGCTGGAGTGTTAAGGCAGTAGAATATAATATATAATGAAATAATTTAATACATTTTTCCCAAAAAAAAAAAAAATACAATTTTACTAGTCGAATACGATATTTAGTACCTATTAGCCTAATCTTTTTTTTCAAAAATTATTTTTACCCGTATGCTAGTTGTGTATGAAATTAGTATTTCTCCTAATTATTTACCATATATATAAATTATTTAGATATAATTATAAATATTTAGTATTCGTTGGAAAAGTTAGCTAATCATAGTTATAATTTTAACAATAAATGCGAAGGATATATGCTAAAATGTAAATTGTTAATATATTAAACAAACAGCGCTTGAATGGTTTTAGTTTCAATATTGAAGTTGTAAACGTAACTATAAAGTATAAACTAAGATAATTTTTGGTTGAAATCTTAAGCCTAATCAGCTGTTTTATTTAGTCACTAGTGGACCCAGCAATGCTTCGATATTGCTTGATTTAATTTAAAGGGTAGTTATTCTTATTGGCATAAAGGATCGAATTGCACAATGGTTTTTATACCACTTAAGAATCTACTACACAAATTTATATTTATAGTTTGTAAACCTTCACAGATAATAACCGTAAACATTTTGTTTGCTTTTTCTAATCTTAAAAAAACTGATAGTAGTGAAGAATTGTAAAAAAAACTGATTCTAAATTAGCCCAATTGGTTACCAATAAACGTGTTTTGCTTCATTGTAGGCCTAACCTAAAATTATATTCAGATTTTGAATTATATCAGTTGTTATATATTTATGAAATATGTAACAACTAATGTTTGAATTGAATTAAAATTATAGTAAGCATTTTTAGTTGATTTTTGTTTGCTGTCAGTTGTTCAATCTAACCTAAAAAAGCTGTTGTTTTTGAATAATAATAAACTTATTGTAAAATATGTTGATTAAAGTTGCTACTTTAACAAATGTAAACAAACATGTGTTACTAAGCATTTTATTAGATCAGCTGTTTCGTGAGTTATTGTCTTGAGTTCATGAAAAAATGTATGTTCAGTTTTTCCCGAATTTTCCTAGATTTTTCAAATTTGTCTTTTTATCAAAACTTAATTCGTACTATTAGGAACATTAAAAAGAATAGCCAAATTGGGCCAGCCGTTCTTAAGTGATGCGCTTACCAACAAACAGAATTTCATTTTTATTATATAGATTATACATTTGAATCAACTATTGTATTTGATATTTTATTTTATTGGTTGCTATGGTAATGAATGTAAATACATTCAAATAAAATGGCTGTATTAGGTCATCAGCCTAGGCCTACCCTAAAATTATTTTGTGTTTTTAATTCTATTTATGAATTTACTTATATTTTAATACGTATTCTGCTATTCGGGGCGGTGGCAAATCCAACAAATCAAAGGTTATAAAAAATTGGTTCAGCCGTTTTTGATTTGTAAGTGGCAAACCCGACTTTGTTTTATATATACAGATCAATATCTTTGCTACATCCCTGCTTGTCCTACTTTTTACTATAAACAAATATTGAGCTTGACTTGTGAGAAGATACATATGAATAAAATAAACACAATACATGTTTACAATACGTTTATGAACTCAAATGTGTTTCAACTACAAAGTCGCCATCTTCAGTGGTGCACGAGCTACAATAGTCAAACTATAACAGTTTGTAGCTAGTGAATCACAGAAGATGGAGACCTTGTCGTTGAAATGCATTTGAGTTAATAGACGTCATAGTTGTGATATTCTGTGTTTGAAGTTTTATTTTATCAATAAGCAATAGCGTTATAATTACAGGTATTTACATATACTGCATTGACTTAATCTTATGTTATTTAATAAAGTAAAATACCTTATATTTTATACTCGACGTCCGGTAGCCATAAGGTGGTGCACCTACTAACATTGTTGTTTAAATGTATTTTGTTTTATCTACTTGTGTCTTTTACCTTCACGTTTTGACAACCACCAATCAACAAATAATAATAATGGGATAGACATTCCGAAACTTATTAAAGAAGAAAGCAAAGTGTTCTCTGAATTAAAAATTAAATGTATTATATTTTAATATACACAATTAGAGACGTGGAAAATAGGAAACATTAATTTATTATTACAGGATTGTTTGAATAGATGTTTATTGTTAACAAATAGTGTTTTATAAGATAAACACGTAATAGACGTGATTTAAAATGATGTCTATCGTATAAGTTCATCATAAACAAATAAAATTCACATAAAGAATGATAGACCTACTTTTTAAATAATCTACATTATGAATTAATCCAACATTTATTCAGTCTCCATTTTTTGGTAAATCTTTCCTACCTTATTAGAACTTTTTTTGATAATAACACTATTGAGATTTAGTAAACTGTATAGAAGAATTATTATGTAGGAGAAATTTGTGTAAATAATAATTAATAAAATTCATAAAAAATAATATAAATATTTACAAAATTGAATGTAAGATTCACCTTTTTTATATTAGATTTGGAAAAAATATAAATTACAAAACATACGAAAACATGTACACATTTATGAGGTAATATTTAAATAACATAATATATTTTTTTGCATAAAACTCTTTTAATTAATGCTAATACAGTGTAATATTTTTGCTATAAATATATATTCACAAAAATGGACTACAACAAATAAGTTACATGAGTTTAAAAAGTGATAAATGGTTACATAGCCTATGAATTTAAAATATAATATTTTTACTCAACCATGTCTAGCAAAAATGTTATTGGAAACAGTTTTAATTTAACTTAATATAATAAAGGAATGACATATTCTATACAAAGGAAATGTAAATGTTAGTTTATTATTTCAATGAATAAACTCGTTTTGTAAAGAAAGGCTAAGTATTTTAACTTAATTAATTACTTTAAATAACATTTCTGAATCGTAGTTGAAGTCAAAGTCCCAGTAATGTATTTATCATTTGTTCAGTACTCTTAATAGAAATTAAAATAATTGAGTAACATTGAAAGGAACAAATCCCGTCAGAATTTAACCAAAAGGGACAAGGTAATTTGTTAACTTTAATGAGTTTGTTTTAAAAGGAAAGTTCGTATTACAAAAGCTAATATCAATACTTCACGATTAAGTAAATATCTTAAGTGAGTCCAAACTTGGTCGCCAGAATGCACTTGGCGCGACCATACACTAAACTTGCGCAGTGGAACTTGCGCTCTTATCAATTTCAGTACGCACTGTGCCCGTTGCACTGTACCGAGCAGTATTACAGTTTATTCTCAGCAAAGGTTTTACTTGTGTTTTATTAGTATATAAAGTTTTTGTCAGTCGTTCATAAACAAATGTCAGTAATATTTGGTTTAAAATTATAAATAATTACATTTTAATTTCGTAATAAGTTAACACATGTATTATTCTTAAGACAAAGGATGAATATTATAGTGATAATAAGCCGATGAAATGAACTTTACGCAGTGAATTTAGTTTTCTTTATTAATATGAATTATTTCTATTGTGATGTGATGTGATTATTTTTTCTCTAGTTAAAAACATCAATTCTTAATGCAGCTACAAGGTAAATTTTATACATTTTTATATACGATTACATATATTTTTTATAAATATTTATTAAATATACATAGCTATATATTCCTCAGTTCTTTTTTGTTTAAATTATTTAATACAACATTTTAAATATAAATGTAATGCATTCGCTTCTACTTAACTTTTTACACAAACTATTAAAAATGTTCAATCATTCGTAACATTGTTAGTATATTTCATTTCTTGAACTTACATACATTTATAAAACTATTAAAAATTACTTTTAATAAAGTTTTAAACATCAAATTAGTTTAAAAATATAAGATAATTAATAATGTAGTTGCATCGAATATAGTTTCTTATTAATTAAATTTAAACTAAGTAATAGAATATATGTACATACATGTAAAAATAAATACTAATTTAATGTATGTTCTCGTAGTACAAAAATACATATTTCCTTATAGATTAAAATAACATAACCAAAATATTAATGAAACAAATAACTCTGATAATAAATTAACAAATTATTGAAAACAAGCACACTTATTTTTCTGTAATATATAAATATTATGTTAGTGCATTTGTTGGGAATTTTTTAATTAACTATACATTTTTTTTTTGTAAATATTGATTATTTTCAACTGCTCTCTGCATGTAGTAACAAATTTCTTGGTTTCTCGCTTGTATTACAACTTACGATAAGTAAAATGAATTATTGCATTACTGGGATATATATAAACAAATTAAATATAATTTAGAATCAATTTTAGTTTAACAAAACAACGCACAACAAAAATGAAATGAGTATCTTAAAATATGTTTGTTTTATGCTGGTATATATGTTTATGTTGTTTACCATATAAAGTATTCCAATAAAAAAGGGTTTGATTTAATGAAAGACAATTTTACAAAATTAACTATAGTATTTCAGTTATAACTTATTTTGGGAGGGTTATTAACGTGCATAATTGTATTCAGATTTTAGAGAAGCGGTGTTGGGGTTGTGATTTATTGAGCATGGTTAGATGAACGTGATGGGACTACAGAGTCCTAAGTCATTAGACCTCCATCTCGTATGCAGATTAGGCCATTATGTTAGAACATATTCTTATTGGACACAAACTGGGATGATTGATTATTTAATACTCTCATTCTTGGTTGCATTTCAGATTTGGTAGCTATTATCTATTGATTGAAATATTTTGTTTGATAAAACTACTAATATGTAGTTATAAATGAATTTAGTAATATTGGTTGTGTTTTTCTAAATTTAAGAATTATCGTCTTTCATTGTTTAAAGCTGGGTTTAAACTTTGTTTGTTTTATACAATGGTTATAATTCCAATATATGTATACATTTAAAAAAATTAAAATAAAATATTTAAAAATACAAAAGGTAACTAACTGACTGTTAAATATTTGGAAATGTCTTATTTTATTCACAGTTTTTTTAGAGTGGTAAATTACTTTATACATCCAAAATTTAAAATAGCAAACAGTTAGTTGACACGCGAATATGTCTAAAATAACAAAGAAGTAACACAGAATAATTGTATTTTTGTTAATAATATAAAAAAAGAGTACATTAACATCAATCCCCTTTAATTTAACATAAACATAATAGTTAATATCAACATAACTGTTTATGGTTGACTTTAAAGAATTTATATTTTTTGCAACGAAATAAGGGGGAAATATTAGATTTTAGGACGAGATTTTTATCGTGCAAAATCGACAACTAAATTCAAATTCCTTGTTTAATTTAATTGAAATAGTATCAGCGTTAAAATATTTAAAAATTGTATTGTAAATTTATCATTAGCACATTTTTCATTTATTTTATTTTGTAGCTACTAGTTTAAAATTAAATTTTTTTAAATTTTTTATAAGAGATCATAATATTTATAAAGTATAAAAAATCACAGATTTTATTTATTTTGAAATACTGTCACATTTAGTTTATAAACCCTTCCATGTAAATATATTTGGTTAGCCTATTATTAGTTGTATTTTTTTATTGCATATTGTAATATTGGTTTATATATTCGAAAGCTTTTGACTTATTCAATTTTAATATTATACAAATTTTAATGCACAGATAGTTGGTAAATCAGGATAAATTAAAACATGCCAATATTTTATAATCCATATCATTAACTACAGTGCACCAAAAATAAAGAACGCAAAATTAACATATCAATGACAGAAATAACTACAAAATTATCATGAAAATCTAAGTGATCCAGCAAGTTAGACTGGAACAATGTTTATATTGTTTTCTTGAACTACCCAACTTCACAATATAGCTTAATCTCTGGTATTAAAATTATTTTAAAATATGATATTTTATGATTGCCATCATTTGTGTATTGCATTCAATACCAGGTGTATTATTTCCTGTACACAAATAATGGAAAATGAGAGAACAAGAAACTGTAGGTTTGTCAACCTTTTAAATAACGGCATAACACAATAAAACTGCAAACACTCTATGATAGGGTAAAGTGATTTTGAAATGACAACGATTATAATTATGTTTAAACAATAATGTAATATACATGAATCCATGGGTTCATAATAATTAGAACTATATGTTTTGTACTTAATTACTACTGTAATAATTTAATTAAAAAAATATATCTATACTTATATTAATAATGAAATTTAAATCCTTTCTATTTTAAATAAGAATTTTGGTGTAATTGTTATAATCATAATTGTGACAACAATATGTATGACAATTATCATATTTCAACGATTTTAACTATAAATTAAACTAATTAAGTATGTAATAATTTATTGATTTACATATATTTAGAACTTGATCTTAAGCACTTGCAGTTGTTATCTTATTGAAACAAACACATACTCTTTTATTGCACAATTGTTGTTTTCAAAATTTGTTTATATGCAAATAAATATTTAACTAAAATATTTTAAAATCCAAAATATTTGTACAAGCTAACAAATAAGTTGTACTTTCAAATGACAAATAATTATAAAAGTATGTCTTGTAACATTTTAAATCTATTTACTTTAAATCGGTGTATCGTCTAGAAATTATACGATTATATAACTTTCAAGAGTAAAAAGTAATTCAAATCACACAAATAAGTAACATCTAAAATCTGAATCCACTCAAGGAATAGTTTTACTCAACCAAAACAGGACTGACAAAATGTTCAATGTGTCTTCGGTTAGTAAGCGAAGCGAAGGTTTACAAACAAGATGTAATCAAACTTTAAGAAAAATAAACAAGTAGTATATTATATTAATATAAGTTGTAATATTCTCAAGATTATATGATTACTAAGCTCCAATGAGATAAGAATTTTGTATATTCTAATAATTTATTTTATTACGTAGTATAAAAACAACCAAATTTAAATTGTGCAAGAACAGAAAGCCAGGTATATTTGTCTTATATCATAGTAACTAGACTGCCAAATAGTTTTTTATTTTTTTTTTATCAAACTGTAAATAAATAATTGAGTTAAATTGGGTTAAAATTAGTCCAAAAACCGCAAGATTTTAACAAAAACCTTACTGTTTAAACTTTCGAAATATTTATTTAACCTTTTTTATAGGTCTACATTAAAAACAGGCGAATAAGTAAAGTAATTATATCGTTATTGTTAGATTTTATAAAAATGTAGTGTAACAAAATAATAAATTGAGTGCAATTTGTTTTTAAATTGAACGATAAAACTAAATAATGTTTTTATTCGTAGTTATGATAATAATATTTGTTAATCTATATATATAAAAGCGAAATACCACTTACTCACTCACTCACTCATCACAATTTCTCAAAAACTATTGAACAGATTGGAATGAAATTTAGTATGTAGCTTCCTCTAAGGCCATAGGTGCTTACTAAGAAAGGGTTTGAAAAAATTCTAAACTTTAGGGGGGTTTGGGGATCAAAGTTATTAAATCAAGATTTCTTCAAAACTAACGAACGGATTGGAATGCAATTTAGTATGTAGCTTCCTCTAGGGCCATAAGTGTTCACTAAAAAAGGGTTTTAAAAAATTTGAAATTTTAGGGAGGGGGTTTGGTGTTATCAAAATTATTAAAAAACGATTTCTTCAAAACTACCAAACGGATTGGAATGAAATTAGGTATGTAGCTTCCTCTAGGGCCATAGGTGTTTACTAAGAAAGGGTTTGAAAACATTCTAAATTTTAGGGGGGTTTGGGGGGATCAAAGTTATTAAATCACGATTTCTTCAAAACTACCGAACGGATTGGAATGGAATTTGGTATGAAGCTTCCTCTAGAGCCATAAGAGTTCACTAAAAAAGGGTTTTAAAAAATTGGAAATTTTAGGTTAGTTTGGGGGGTAAAAATTACTAAATCACTATTTCTCCAAAATTACCGAACAGATTGGAATGAAATTTGGTATGTGCTTCCTCTAGGGCCATAGGCGCTCGCTAAGAAAGGGTTTTAAAAAATTATAAATTTTA
>JAGFPH010003391.1:104462-117716 GCA_018207615.1 Philaenus spumarius | reverse complement strand
TTCGAAAATGCCTGAAAAATAGGCGAAACGCGTCATCATTTAAACTGTGACCAAAAAGGACTGCGAGCAGAAACTCCAAAAAGGTATTTATATTTATATTAATATAATTCCAGTCCAGTAAGGCAAACACAAACAAATGAACATCTTTTCTTCTCATTTATTCCCGGTGTTTTAATACTAATTGGCTATTTAATTATTATAAACATTTCTGAAAATACATATAAATTATATCTTGTAAATTGTATGCTTAGACCTAAAAGATAATATACACTATTTGCAAAAAAAAGTTTATTTCTACTGAATCTGCAGTATTTGGCATGTAACGTAAGTTTTTAGATTCTGCTTCTCTAGGAGTATGAACATTTTATGAACAGCATAACTGGACATACAAAGTATTTAAGTCAGAGAACTGGGGTTCAATACAATGCACACAGTATTCCAATTTAAATTGCAAACACTTTGTGTTAAAAGCTTTCGGCCTGACTGTAATTGTATAAAGTTGCTACATCTGGCATGAACGTTATGTTATCATAACAATTTTCTAATTCTGGTATCAAGTTTTACGGAGCATATCTAACTATTATTTTCATGATAATGATTAAGTTACTTTATTTTAAAATTCTGCAAACTAATTTACTGTGAGTTATTGTTTGCTTATTGAAGCTCGTAATCACTGAAGATCAACCTACGCTTCGATGTGGAAACCCGTTTGAGTTAATAAAGGAATTAGGTTTAAGATAATTTGTTCAAGTTTTATTCTGTCAAGTACATCTCCACACAAGTCAAGCCCAATATTTATTTACTACACCTGAAACCATTTCAATTCATACAAAAGTTAACATTAAACAAAGCATTAATTTAAATATAATAAATAGCTACACAAATTAAACATAAATGAAGAAACTCCAATAGTAAAAAATAGCAACACAAACTTCAACTATAATATATCAGTTAAATGTAACAGGTAACGAGTTTTTTATATATACTAAAACTTTTATTTAAATATTTCATGATATTACTATTTCTCTACAAAGTGAAGGTTATATTATTGTATTAATCTACTCGAAGATTTGTAAATGTGTTTAAATAAGTATATTTAACGTTGTGTAGGTGGTAACATGAATGTTCACTAGGGGATAAAATATGTCTAGCTTTATTGACCCCTGAGTGAAATTGAACACTGGAGAAAGTTGTAAGGTCGCAATTAAAAATAACATATTAGTCTTTGACTTTGTCAAATTTAATAACTGTAAAAAACCGAAGAATTTTATTGTGACTGTTTTTATATAAATATGCATTATTTAATAAAATATACACCTTTTTTATTTAAACTTTTCAGAGGGTGACAACACTGCAGCAATTCAGCGTCTAGACACATCAGTTACATCTGAGATTATTCCGATCCAAACCAACATTTTACTAGCTATGATATGTTTATTTAGCATTAGATAGTGTTTATTTTGTTATTTCGAAATCGATTGTAATTTATAATGAATGATAAATGTATTTGTAAATAAAATAGAAACTAAGAAATGTTTTCATATTTTGTGCTATATGTATTATATTATAATTTAACTAAATTGGTTCAATTCGTCTCTAAACATCCTATTTAGATGAATTACTAATCTATTGAAGGCACTCATTACCACTTTATACAAGAAAAACTATGAAGTACTTATAAACCATCCACTTAAAGTGTTTACCAATCAAGATCACTTGGAACGAGAATAATACATTAACTTCCAATGATAGGAATTATAACTTATAAAAAAGCTTTGGTTATTATATCTGATTTACACTTTGATATTTTTAACTCTGTTCAGAAGTGTAGTTCATATTCAGCCAATTGAATTTACATGGGTATTTTATTAAAAGTACAAAGTATTAAATTTTATAAATAAATAGCAACAACTTTCAATTTAAACCAACTAAAATTGTGGAAAGTACCATCATAAATACTTTTAAGTTTAAAATTTGTACCTTTTTTGTAACTATTATTTGAAAATGATTAATTTACAATTTAATAATTATTTAAAATTATTTGACAAATTTTTTTACAAGGATACATTTTTATTTTAAATTGTATTTTTAGCCCTATAATGGGTTTGAAACTATCATTAAACCTTCTTTAGTACTAAGCTTTGTAAAACACTTCCTTCCATTACAATGGATCAGGGTATTTATACAAATCATTATTTTAATTGAATCTAAATATTTCTAATTACTGAAACTACTATTTTAAGACTATAAAGCTGTATACATTTATAGTAAAGTGTACAATAGTTTATCTACTTTCAAAATCTTAAATGATTCTGTAAATAGATGGTTTGAGTATTCTTTATGTAAGGCAAAGACATTTTACTATTTAATATTCTTAAATTTAACTAAACTTTATGTTTGTTATTAAATTGGTTTATAAAATGTAGCTCAAATAAAGTGATATGTAATGTCTAAGATACTTACGTGGAAAAATATGCATCTACATTTAACGAAGTAAGTATATTTGATTTACGTATTTAATACAATCAAGTCTTTAAACACTTTCAGATTTATTAAAACTAGTAAACATACATAAAAGAACATAAACAATCAGCATTTGTTACTTCCATTTATGTAATTCTGAAACTATAAGTATTGTGAAAGTATACAAATTAAAGTGATTTATGCGAGGAAATTAGGATTTTATTTTAAGATAAATGTAATATACAGTGCCTTAAAAGAATTAAAGAGAGTAAAATGTACTTGAAATGTTTATTGAAGTGTTAAATATAACTTATATATTTAAGAACATAATTATAAAAACTCTTGTTTTATTTAGAGGAGCGTGGTATGTGCTCACATGTGTATATACTGCTGCAATAAATGATTATGTGTGAATTTAATTTTGTCTCCAATGAAACTGATACATATATTTTTTGTGGATATTTATGATTATTTTTAAACTTCTGATTCACGCAATGACTTGAGGATTGGGTCTGTATCATCATGAATAAAAAGTCGTACCGCTTCAAAGTTGTATTCTACTAATGTTATATAAAATATACTATTTTTATATGTGTATAAATGACTTTAAATATATTGACGGGTTTGTATTTGATGAATATCTATATTTAAATGGTATAGAAAATCAGCTAAATATTTTTTTCGAATTAAATTCTTATAACACTCTGTATCATGCCAAATTGCATGCCCTAAAGTTTCGAAACAGAAAGTGTAGTTTTTATTTATACAAATGATAAATGCAGTAAATACTATTCATTTAAGTAAATGACTATTATCACGTTTTATAAAATTTATTTATATAATAACAAATTAATTATGGCAACTTTTACTATCAATGTTATGGTATGCCATTGCGTACTTCTTGCACAAAAAACCAGTACGTTCATCTCATTTACTAAAATCATTTTACGTACTACACATTTTTAGATAGACAAATTTAGTTATATATCAACAAAAATAAAACTTACTGTTAAAAATGACGAACAAAAACCCACTGAAAATTTTCTTGATAATTTCTAAAGAGACCTATAGGTAATATGTGTTTGCCAAAAATACGGAAAATGTGTTATTTAAGTTTCATTATTGGTTATTTTATTTTCTATTATTTTGCTTTCAGGTTTAATAATTAAGAGTTAACTTTCACAGACTAAAATTCCTTTACACAATGTAAACTAATAATATTATTATGCATTATTAAGAGTTCCTAAACTTAGTTTTTAGTTAAGATGAATCAAATAAATTTATTCGAGTAAACAGTAAACACCCTTATTCAAAAATAGACGGAAATCTTTTTTTAATTGATCCTATGCAGCAAAATATACAAGAAAAGGTTCATATAATCATAAGAACCTGAGCACGAAATGATTGCTTAACCATTTGTTTGCAGTTTTGTGTAATTTTCGAGAAAGAAAAAAAATAGAAAGTATTAAGATTTGGTTGAACTTTTGTGCAATGTTTTAAAAATAAAAGAAGAATACAAAAACAATATGCCTTCCAAAAATTTAAAGCATAATCCTTAATAATTATAAATTTCCTTTCCTGAATCATAAGTCACAGGAATAAAGACATATTCTACGAGGTACTAGTTGATGGTACTTATAGAACTTAAATAATTTACAATTAACGGTTTAAAAGATACGAGGAAAAACATGAAGTTGTTCCATGGAGTTACTCAACTATCAATAGTAATTATTCAGATGGCTTTGATAGATATTTTTGTGTAAAAGTTATTTACGGTACTTTACTCAAAAGTCTTTATATCAGGCACGATCCATTGAGGGGTTTGTGGGACTTTAAACGTTTTACTTTGTAAAATATGTTAATTATTATCTTGCATTCTTAAATTTGTACTTTCTTTTGTATTATTAAGCGATTTGAAGTACAAAAACAAGTCACGTGTTCTTTCTGACAAATCAATCTGATTAGTTATTTATTGACTTATATACCTGGTTATACAGGGTGAGTAAAATTCTGAGTATTTCGTAAATTAGACAAATTTTAAGGTAGATGTGGTTGAGGAATCTACTCTATGTAAAACACTATTAAGATGTCAAATATTTGGTCCGCTATCGTTGATCCACCATTTTTAATGAAAGTGATACATCATTTCAATGTAGAACTGTAAGACAAAATCAATGGTGAAAACTGCACATCCATTTAATAAACAGTTAAATGATATTTATATTTACTTAAATTGAATCGTAAAACAAATTGAATAATTTAATGTAAACATGGATCAAAATACATTAAACTTCTTACCTATTGTTGAATAGAATTAAACATTATAAAGCAATCAAATCATAATGTATTAATTTAATGAGGTAAATGTTACCAATAATGAACAGTAATAAACATCAATTAAAAACAAAAGTACATTAAAAATCGCTACCAATGAAAATTCAATGTTCAATACAAATGAAAATTAAACACCAAACTAAATGTGAAGATTATGGTACAATAAATGTTTTTAAATAAACCTTAGAAGAAAACTATTACAATAAATGTTAAACTGAATTCCTTCAGCTGTTTGACAATGCGCTAATCTAACATTATAAAAGTCAATCACATGTTAAATAATTTTAAATCGAATTCTGTTAGCCACTTCAATTATACATTCTTTCAGATCATCATTTTAGTTTGACTTTTTTTCTTTCATGAACCCCAAAAGAAATAATCTAGTGGCGATAGATCTGGTTACCTGGCGGGCTACTCTATCGCACCTCTTCGACACATCCACCGTTGTGTAAATGTATGATTTAATACATCCTGCAATCTTAATGCATAGTAAAGTTACGCTCCACCTTTTTTGAACCACAAATAGTGTATGTCTTGTCCGTTAATGTTCTGGATAGCTGGTAAGATCAAATTGAATAACCTGTTTTCATAATTAATTGTCACTTGTTAAATTACCTTGGATAAAAAAACAGTCCTACAACGTGACCATTAACAATACCTGCCATAAGTTTAATTTCTCAGGATGATGTGTATGCCTCTCCTTAATTTTATGTGGGTGGATATCGGTCCAGTAATTACAGTTATTCCTACTTAAATTGCAATAAAGCATGAAAGTAGCTCCAACCGAAAACACTAAGTTATTAAAGAAATTAAGATCATTGTCATACCTTTATATCATAGTGTAACAAAACTCGACCAGACGGTCGAATCATGCTCACTCAGTTCTTGTACCAAATGAAGCTCAAAACTCAAAACTAAGTTCGACGGCTGTGCACATTTGCGGCTAACGCAGTTCAATGTAGACCAGAACTTTTGTGTTGTGTGTACATGTGATTTTAAATGTGTTAGTGTTTTTTCGTTGTTGACGAGCATTGTATATATGCCATAAATTTGTTAATATTTTGATTCGATAGTGCCTGAAAAATAGGCGAAACGCGTCATCAGATTTACCGTGACCAAAAAGGACTGTGAGCAGAAACGCAAAAAAAGTAATTTATATAATATTCCAGAGCAGTAAAGCAAACTATAACATATTATGAATAAAGGTTGTCATCTAATAAAATTTCACTAATAACTTCATGTTAACATTAAATTCAATTTTAACCATTACTTCAACAATATCAGCTGATTCCATTTTTGAAATTATTAGCTGTTCTCCTATGTTTTATACATAGAGATTAAAGACTAGACAGTAGAAACAATTTAAGCTTTATTACTTGTTTATTTATTTTTCATTTTTACACTAAATGGTAGCATGTAATTTAAATAAATGCAAATATCTTTAGAACGGATTGAGATATGGATTGGCAGTTCTCACCATTGATTTTGTCGTAAAATTCTATATTGAAATGATGTATCACATTACCGCTTTCCTATTTAAAAAAGTTACAATACAACAAAATTTTTGACATCTTAATGAAATAGTACTTTTACATAAGTAAGTTCCTCAATTACATCTACCTTAAAATGTTACTTATATACAAAATATTAAACCATTATCAGGCTTTTAAACCACCCTGTATTTTAAGAATTGATTACGCAGATAAATTTCGAAGTTTAGCTAAAGCATTTTTTAACTTTATAACAAGTGATTTTCTGTTCAGTTTTAGAAACATGTTCATTACATCGAAATTTGGCCTAGAGCGCCAACCATAAATTGCTAGCAATATTTGCATTTAAAATAGTTTATCATTCACCATAGTAGTTGGAATGTAACTAATATTTCATTTAATGAAATGTATATGTTTCTATTGTATTTATATAGCTTGTTGCGCCACATCTCGGTCCATTTCCTGACCTTTTTCATTACATTAAAGTTGAGCAGTTGTTCTGTTATTCTGCTAGAATGGTATTATCTTTTGAAAACTTTGCAATTTTAGTTTATTTTACTACAGTTGCATCGTTTATGTAAAAGTTATACAGTACTAAATACACTCCATTAATGAACTCCAGGTGAAATGCCTTTCATAGGAACTACCATCAACGTTATTTTAAAAGTCCTATTTTGATGCAGGATGTTATTTACATAACGTAAATAGCGTACTTTATGATTATGAAAAGTGTTTACATATTTAAACCTAAGCCTTCGTTTCAAACTCTGTCTAATATTTATGGTTGAATATGTTTCGACTGTATTTCCTTTAATTTTATAAGTCTCAAATTGGGTTTGTTCACTTCATTTGCTATTTTATTTTAAATATACTGTATAACGTCCTCTTTATGAGTTACTTAAATTAACAATATTTAACTTTCGAATTAGATAATTTTATTTATAAAATTCGTTTGAGTTATCAGGAACAAGTAGATTTTTAGATTTCAAACAAAAGTTTGGAGCTCTTCAGAAACCGTTATTTTAAAAATGTCATAACAATTTAATAATTAGGTATAAGTTGCCTGTCTGCTGTCGTCCAATCCTTGTTTTTCACTTTGCGACAATCACGGTTTCAGGTTACCCCATTATCTGGTCACATTAATTACAGCCCCAAAACACGAAAATAAAATAAAATCACATCACTCGCTGTTAATGGAGATCGTCGTAAAACATTTGGCGGGCTAATGAGTTTAAGTTTGGATGTTATCAGAAATTGCTGCATGAATGTGTGCCGGAGGGCGAAAGGAAGGCGCTGTAGGTGATTTCAATACTAACATGAGCATCTATGTCATAAAGGCCGTTATATGGACGCATGGGAGGAGTTCGCCATCTATAGGGCTTCTAAGACCAGTAATAAACACCTACTGAATGACAAGTTGTCTTTCCAAGCAAACATTGTGTTCGATACCTTCGTTGACCCTCGGCCGAGTAACATGTGCACATATTTTAGCGATCTTGTTTTGTGTTCCGTGCATCGTGTTTATGTTTGCGTGTTTGTGAAAAATATTTTACGACAATCTCAATTAACAGTGAGTGATGTGATTTTATTTTATTTTCGTGTTTTTGTGTTTTAATTAATGTGACCGGATTATGGGTAACCTGAAACCGCGGTTGCCACAAAGTGAAAAACAAGGATTGGATGACAGCAGACAGGTAACTTATAATTACTTATTAAATTGTTGCCATTTCCCAATCCGGGAGCTTAAACAATGAAAAAAAAGTCATGGTTCACAACAGTTATTTATATTTCACTATTTGGTGTTGCATAAGTGTATTCCTTTCATTATATGTTTCAAATTTATAAAGTTTATTATTGGTGAAGCTGATAATGTATTTTTGTTGTTCCTCTTAGCTTCGACACTTTGTCCTTTTCTAATGTCTTTATATATGACAGATATTGTGGAACTGTTTAAGGTTTACAAAAAGCTTTTAATATATTTGTAGGTATTTGGGCGTGCAATCCACTCAGTGTCTTTAACCAGCTCATCTCAGAATGGTTTGGTAGTCTAATTTAATTACTATGTTGTTATAAAAGCCATTTCTAAATAAGGCATCCATCTGTTATTGAGAAATAAATATAATTTTTGATGGAAATTCAATTTAGTTAATTTGCATTTCTGCCGTAGGGGATTTATGTTTGAACAAAGACAAGAATTTAATTTTTTTCTGAATTCGAAAAATGTAAAAACTAAATTTTGGCATGTGTTTGTAAGATTTAGTTCTTAAGAAAACGTTCATGACACTAAAAACCAAATTGAATCAATGCAGAAATAATTAGGAATTTAAGTTTTACAAAAAAAATTTGCATTGTCCAAAATCAGGTTTAACAACAATCCTATTAACTTTTTGAAATGAAATAAAACAATACAGATTAAGTCAAATAAACGTTGTAAGAAGTTTTAGAATTCAGTCAACCCTAGTACGAACTAGGAACGGAGACCTCTGAGAAATATAGTATTTTGTAAAATCTAACACTGTAGAATATATAAAAAAAGGATCCACATAGTGGCCGATAAGCCTCGTTTACACGTGCCGAGTAGATGGCCGAGTACTGGGCCCAGTAGCTCACTCGCACACTCACTCGGCGCGTGTAAACGTAAGGCCCAGTAAACCGGGCGAGTAGCTCAGCCGAGTCCATTTCCAGACCCAGTAGCTGGGCCGAGTAGCAGGTTTCAGAGGAGACCCATTAACTGGGCCGAGTAAGAGCACTCGGCTTCCCTCTCCACGACAACTTTTGCCATCGCTGTCACTGGGTCTCCCACTCGGCGCGTCTAAACAGTTGACCGAGTGCATTGCCGAGTAGAGTTTTGTAAAGTGTATAATTAATTGTTCTTTTTGTCAATTAAAGTTATATATAATTATTTAGGTTTTTAAATCTGTATATAGTCTTGTTGGTTTTTATTAAAGTTAAGTTATATAAGTTTAAGTTTTGTTTAAGTTAAGTTATAGCCATGAAGTTTTCCGAGGAAGAAACTATTAAATTTTGTTTAACCAACACTTCATCCAACTCCGCCAACAATAAACGTGACACATTCATCAAACACTTTTTAACAACACTTTTCCGATGTATACTCAACGCCATTTCAAAAAATACTAACCTACTCGCACAATCACTGTGTCATTTTACTCGCTCAATGTAAACCCCAAAACTGATTATGCCCAGTACTCGGCCCAGTAATGTACTAGGCCCAGCACTGGGCCCAGTACACTCGGTCATCTACTCGGCACGTGTAAACGAGGCTATAGTGCTAATTTCCCCTCCTTGTGTACCCATCCGGAAATGTTAAAAAGCAAAAGTTTTGGAAACTTTCCGTTTTCCAGTTTTGGTTACTTGTTTAGGAAATTTATTTGGCATTGGCTGCACACAATTCTTGTCCATATGGTATATTTTCTGGTGATAAAACTTATATTTTAAAAAGGCATTCCAAAATTAATTGTTTTAAACAACAGGTTCTTTGTTAAATCCCGTTGTAATAGCAATACTTAGCTTTAGCAAAAAGAATTGGAGTTGCTCATAAACTGTCTTGTGAAGTCCCTCCCAGCAAGCTATGTGTCATTCTTGAATTGATGGCAATGTTAGTTCTTGCTACAAACTCGAAAATCAGGGATTTTATGGAGTTCATCGTAACACACAGTTAGTGCTAGTAGAGTGGACGCAACGGTCAACGATGTTCCTTTTCAAGAGTAAATGTTATCTTTTAAAGTCCAAGATCACTCTTTACTTTTATCGTTAATGGTAATTTCCTTCAAACTGGCTCGCAGTGTTTATTCATGATGTCCACTCTCAATGACAGCTTTGAGGATAGACAACCCTTTGTATAATAGCTGATGAGCAGTTTTCAGTTCTCAGTAAGCAGTTGGTAGCTAGTTTTTATCTTGTAGTTACTGCACAGAAAAAAATTCTCTAGAATAATATTTGATACTAGAAGTACTGAGAAAGGTTTTATAAGAATTCCATCATGTTTAGAGTACTGATTTCTGAGATGATTTGCTGCATAAAATAAACTTGAATACAGATTCTCACAAATAACAGCATTACTCAAACGTTTTTCAACGGCCGTGTTGCAATATTCAGTGTTGAATAGGCTACAATAATGCTGTAACTATTTTAATTAAGTGCTAGTGAGGCAAGGTCAATTAATATTTTATAGGATTTAAATTAATGTGTAATGTATAGTTATTATTTAATCTCTATATGGCAAAGAGTACCTTGGGTTCTCTTTTAACAAGCATTTTTTAAATAAAAGTTTGTGAATCTAAAGTTCATGTTTGTTCTAAAGTTCATGATGTTGTGCATGTTTAAATAAGTCATATTATATATCATTGCCCTAAAAACATTATAAATATTAATTTGGTATATACTTTATTACATTGTGAAACATAATAAACAAGTAAATATATAGAGTCACGTAAGAAATGTTGGAATGACTTTGAGTTTGTCTGATGCAATAGAACACGAACAAAATGCTCCTTTCCCCACTCATGTTTTGATGGGTAGTATTCGTTTTGGAGTAAGTTGGATTACTCCACTGCATATCTCAAAGCTTTTCCTTTGAAAATATTTTGTCTGATTGTCTCTACCTTTTACCAACGAATAGTTACAGATTTCTATATAATGGCCGTTTCTACACTGGCAAAGAGTTTCAGTAGGTATCGATTAGTTTTCGGCGAACAGTCCTTAGTTGGTGCAGAGGCCGTGAAGTTTACGAATATTTAGTTTTTACCGCTTGCTTTCCTACTTTTCACCTCCTTACCATATTCTTATTTCTAAAAGACATTTTTTCCTTAAATATTAAATAATTTGTGTATTATATTTTTATATGTTAAGAACAAAATTAGGCCTAATTTAAAAACTTTTAGAATATACATTTTATGTTTTAGTGAACTTGGCTAAATTGTAGAATAAGCCATATTCTAGTTTCTAGAAGAGATTTGTTTTTTCCTACTTACTAAATAGTTTTGTATTACATTTTTGAATATTTATAACAAAATTAGGCCTATTTTTTGGTTTTTGAATTTGTTTCAAACATATTTGAGTTTTTATGAACTTTTTTACTAATATAAAACGAATTCTAGTTTATAGAAGGCAATATATTATGAAACCCCACAAATTTACACTTAGAGTGAGTTATTGGAGGATATTTTGACATTTTTATAATTTTTTAATACTTGAAGGTAATGTTTTGCAAATTTCTCAAAAAATAAAAATTTTGTCTCACATAGACATATTTTTTAAAATTGCAACTTTTTGTATTATTTCTTGTAGAAACTAATTTTGTATTCATTTTGTATATCTTAGATTTATTATAAATTTTTTTGGAAATTTTCCAAAGAGCCAAAGTTTGACATTTCTATTTACCAACATATTGTTTTCTATTTGTGAAGCAAATGAATTTTTGTGTTAATTAATTCTAGAAAAAATCTAATACATAGAAATGGTCTGTGTACTTTCCTGAACGCGGAAATGCATAATAATACATACTTTACTAAAATATATTAGATTATATTATGTGTTTAGATGAAAATGTGTTAGAGTAGTAAAAACGTATAGAAATTTATAACTGCCAGATGGAATGTGAAGACGAAGACTGTAATTTTCTCATCGGTTCTCTCCACGTCGGACGTACTGGGGAAAGATGGGGTGGTAAAACTATGGTTGATGACGTATTCTTGAAATCTGTGATATTGTGGCATTAGTACAAGATAGTACGTTATCTAAACCGAGCAACGTGGGAAACCAGAAACAGGATGAAATACCAATTCTGGTAAATAGATAACGTTTTTTAGGTTTTAGTTGGAAGGAAAAAGGTGAAATTTTAAAATGCATCGACCACTTCAAGATTGTATTTTTTCCTAGTGTTAAACTCAGGGAGGAGCTAGACATAATTAAAATTATCTTTTAACAATTGACTTTATCTGTAGGTTTGTTGTTTGAGTAGGTCGTTGGAATTTTAAGAGGCATTTATTCTATGGAAAATGTGATCATTTATTTTATCTGCCCAAACTAACTGCGAAACCTAAACAACTACAAGTGGACGCTTAACTGTTAATACAACCCTTGATGTTATTTGGCACATACCCAAGTTTAACCAAGTCCGATCAACAAGAGAATACTGGTAAGGGAAGAATTTTACAGTTACATAATTTAAGGAGGTATGGATATCCCATTTGATGACGATTAGTATAAATAAATATCCATAAACTGCGAGAAAATTACAAAATTAAGGAAGAAAGTTTTTCTTAGCTAATTTTTAATATGGATCCATCGTAGGAGCTGATTGCTCGAATTGACAAAAAAAGTCGTTGCTTATCTTTTATTTTGCACGATGAATTTGAAAGAGAGTGTAAACTCTAACCTAAATACTTGGTAGACATAGTTCAACATACTGGACAACAACTTAATTCTCCTTATAGAGCTGCAAATATTGATGGACCCTTTGATATGCGAATACCTAAACATTTAAGATTTAAAGTTAAATATTTCAACTCGTACTTGTTATCTGACGAGATGCACAGGCTACCAGCATTAGTGCTCCGTTATGGTCTTGTGACAAATGGTATAGTAATAGTTTTGGCAACATTTTATGGAGTTACCTATATGGTTTTGGGAAACCCTGCAATTGCCACGTCAGTACACTATAAACTGAAGGAGTAGAACTTGGTGGAGCAAAACAAAGCCACATGAATATCTTTCCGTTTAAACTTTTTTCTAAAACTTACCTTATGTACATTGTAGTAAACATGCCGTTATAACAAGTGTATGTACCTTAATAACGTAAATACAAGTTAATAAATGTTGTTTATATTTATATGTTGCCTTGTTTTAGTCTGTAAATTATTAACATTATTATAATTACATATTATTATTTGTGTGTTTATACTTTCTTTGTCACTATAGTAATATAGTATTATACAAATTTAACTTT
>JAGFPH010003391.1:88658-104362 GCA_018207615.1 Philaenus spumarius | reverse complement strand
ACTTTCTTTGTCACTATAGTAATATAGTATTATACAAATTTAACTTTTTTTTTTTTTTAAATAGTGATTTTGTTTTTCGAAAATAAAATTTGAATATTTAAAATGTCCTTAATTTATTCTCAATAGTTTAGTAATTAATAGTTTAAGTATTTAGATTTTACCTAACATGTTTACTAATTAATGCATTTATTTTTAAATCATAAACGTACCATAAATGAACAGTAAATGATATTTTACAGAGTACTTTATCTTTTATTATCACAAACGTAGCACAGCGGGTGATCAATTAACAAATTAAGAAATAAATTTATTTATTTGACACATAAAATATCTGACAACATGGTAAAGTAATGTCCTTCTATATTATTAACTAAAGTTGATGGGCTGTTAAACCTTTAAAAGGTCCTATATAATGGAATAAAACATTCCATTTTCGTTTTATTTTTATACTTCTTCTCCTTTATCTTCGCCTACAACTTGAATGTCTTGTTAACAAAATCATAACTATAATAGTTATCACATTTTTATATTTAAATGTTATAATATAATAACGTATGTTATATTACATAATATGCATTTTTTCATCGAAAAAGGTAATTACATTTTCTTGCTTGGGCCCAACTTAATATATTGTTTTTAAATAATCGCGAAACGTCGTGTATAATTTTAAAATATCGTCCACAGTACTAAGTATAGTGTTTGTGTATGTATTGTGGGTGTTGTTGTTTTGACCTGGAATACATTAAATGTCTTATATTGTTTTTAAAATTGGACTAAGTTAGTAAAGAACGTATTTTTAATCTATAAAGTTTATGAATTCCATTACACATTTTTAGATATTAATATATTATGTTATATGCTAATTTATATTAAACCCATAAAACTATTAATACGTTCCCTGAGAAATTAAAAATAGTATCGGTTAGTAAGGCTATACAACTCTTCTTCACAAGTTCTTACTCGTTGATCTCATTTTATTCATCCCTAGCCGTTTCGTAATAGTTCTCAAAAATTTGCTGTGGTTATGTTTTTCAAACATTATTTTGCCATTATACACTTGATAATGTTTATTAATCCCAGATCTTTTAAATGTGTCATAGTCTCATAATACTGCCCGTCTTCGTTTCTGCTGGAAAATATTTTCTCAAATTTTTTTGCGCAATGTTTGCCTATTCAAAAATGCAACGGAGGTTAATCATTGTTAAAATTTTTGTTAAACCATTTTTGATATTGATTTCTTTAGGGAAGATTAAATTTTTATACGGTTTTTGTACGTTGAAAATATATTTTTTTTCGTTTTTTAAGACCTAAAATAATTTATATGGCGGAAAAAACATTTTAGAGGAAATTGCAAGATAGCTGAACATGATTTAAAAAATGTAAGAAATATGAACATGATATTTAATGTTTTTAAATAAAAATAGAAAATTTTAAACACCGCACCACGAAATTGATGATTGAAAATAACGTAAAATAAAACACTTCAACAAAATATAATTTAAAAGAAATAATCCTGTGTTTCTACTTTTTCATTAGGTAATGAAATTATCTTTTCATTTAAGAGTTGATTTACATTTTCTTTTAATAATACCGGTAATTATTTGAGACAAAGTCTGTCATAAGTTACCTGCCCTGTATATTGTATATTCCTTGAATTTATGAAAGATTTTTAGAAATAGCTTGGCATTTGTAGCATATAATAATAGTTCTCACACAGTTATTTACATTTTGAAAATTATTTCTTTCTTGTAGTTGATTAACCAATCGGCTAGTAGACCAGGATAGTAGACTATCAATTTGCAGTAACTGTATTTGGTACAAACTATATAAAACTTGTTTTATTGTATAAAAATGTATTGATCTTAAACTGTTTACTTACATAAACTGTATAGTGAGATGTGGCTATACATGTACAATTTACGAATTTAATTAATACGTAACTGCTACATATAAAAACTTGAAAAAAATTCAACCGATATTCAGTAAAATTTTATGGAATTATAACCATTAAAAAGTCTTATAGTGACCATATTTCACATACTTCAAAGTTGCAGGTTTAAAAAGTAAAAATGTCGTAAAAAATATAAATAATACTTGATAAAAAAAATTTACCGTAGTGAATATTTAGTAATAAGAAAAACAAAAGTAAATTTAATGATTTCAAGTTAACTAGTAGGCGATTTGCAATCTTGCTTCAATTTTGCCAACATTGAACACGAGATAAACTTTACATCAGTTGATTGTTAATAAAATGTATACAATATGTGTTGATTTTAAAACTATGTATATTTAACACAGTTATGTCATAATACGTAGATATTAATATGAGTTTAAAACGGAAATCATCTTTTATAATATATATATGCTAATAATACAATATAATTTAAAAAAAGTGTAAATCATATATATTTAAATGTACAGAGTGATAGAAAAGTCCAGCCACCTCTTAATCATTTAAAATTTTTGCACATATGAACTTCGTACTTTCAGGAACTTATTCAATAAAAACAAAACTATTTTATTATGATTTAAAAAAAAAATTAAAAAAATATATGCCATATTGAACGTAACTTTGTTTTTTTTTTTTAAATAGTAAGGTAGTCATGTCATACATCATTTCGATGTAGAATTTTAAGAGAAATCCAACAGTGAAATTTTAAAGTACATATATTTATTCGATTAAAAAACGAAATCTTGTTTTCCGTTTTTGCCCCATTTTGTTTACTATTCTTTTTTTTATTATTAATTATTAATCTTTTTGGATTCAGCATTAAATAAGCTTTCAATAAATATGCCACACAACGAAATTTGTGAGAATTTGGTAGCACTACTCGACATCAATTTTGAAAAAAATTTAATGGCTGTAACTCAAAAGGTTTAATTGCAAGGTAGGTCATATTAATAGCATAATTGGTCATATTAATGGCAGGGTAGTATTTAATATATATTTCTAAATCTTATAGTTAGCTAAAAATAAATTAAAATCTATATTTCATAAAACCTAAAAATAAATCTCCTAGTCAAGTAGTTGATTTTTAATATATTTTTGTAAAAACATACAGTTTTGTTTATTTCGTTTCTTGTATTAGTTTAATATAATGCGTTTTGATAGAAGTCATATGACTTTTTTCCCATTTAAACTTATGTAAAACACACTCCTTTCAACAAGTAAATCTAAACTAGAATTTGTATAGTAAAAATAATATATAATGTACATATTATTATGTTGTATGGTAATTCTTAATTTACAAAGTTTAATACAACTAGTTAATACATATTGATTTAAACAAGTATTTAAATTTTCTTGAATAAATTGATCCATTATTTTTCACATATCCAAAACTAATTTACGAATATTAGTTTTATAGTTAAATTACACTCCAGAAAAGTGCGTTGTTACTTTATTGTAATCGAAATATTATTTTGGTAGTTTTAAATATCAATAATCATTACTTTTATGTAGATGTACTTCTTGTAGCCTTAATCTATTTTTTTTAATTCTTAACATCCTTTATGTTATTTTCTTGACAGTTAGTTTACAATTGAATAAACACAATTTTTGGTATATTCTCATGTTAATCAATAATTGATAATATAGTAACTTGAAAGTTATTTTTATTATTTAAAATATAAAAGTGTTGAGTCAAACTAGTGTTGAGTTTAAAATTGTATTTTATTATACGAGTTATTCTGCTAATATTTATCGGTCTACATAAATACGTTAGAATTATGTAGAAGGAATTATAAATGTCCACAGTCATCCATTGAAACATTTACTTTGGAACTGGTCTAAAGATCAAACAGTATCTTTTGTTTTACTGAAACAAAGATGAAAGAGCTCAATTCTCGAAAGAGGTTATTCTGCTTCACAGACGCCAAAGCTGTTTCTCACAAATCTCTTCAGTTCTTGGAGCTTTAGTTGAAGCTAAGGCCAATTGTATCGCTTTGACTGATCCCTACAAATCCTTCAGGGTAACTCTTAGTTCTTGATATTTTATTTGTAGATAAAAGCTAACATTGGGATTTTACTTTGATATTTTATAAAATGTTTTTACTTTTCAAAAGCAAACGTTAAATCTGACTTTCACATTTTGTGATTAAATTAAAATCAGATTTTAAAAAGTTTATTATACATAATGCAACCAGATTAACAAATTTAAAAACACATTTTATAAATTATTTATATTTTAGTTACTTATTTAAAATAGAGTAATTATTTATGATATTTGTATTTAAACTTAAAGAATAGTTATACAAAAGTGCAGATTCAGAAAACATTCCGAAAAGTCAGTTTAATTTTAATTTCTATAAACAGTGTATAACAGACCATCCATGCTGAGTTATTTGAAGAAAACAAAAAATAATCTTAGTCACTTGGTTTTAACGGAAAACCCACATATTAAATATATCTTCAAAATAAAAATTAAAAAAACAATACCTGGTTTCATTTTAAGTTGGCAGCCTTAAGTTACAAAGTGTGAGTTTTTGGGTTTTAATTTCACTATCCTTTTATATTTTCAGAAATCAAAGTTTCACTAAACATTGCTAATTGTATTTACCCTTGCATACAATTTTCAAATTAGGTGTTCTTCCACAAATTTCCAATAACAAAAACATTTCTCTGAAAACCCAAAAGCAGTTATCTAAATATTTCAATATTATGGTATGCCAGGTAGCGTATTGAATTTTAGGTAGTCATTTTACGAATTTAAATATTGGTAATAACTCAAACCAATTTAAGGTGGCTGCATAAAAGTGATTTTGTTTTTGTGAGGATTTTTTGACAAACAAATTAACGCACTTGTAAAAAGTAAGTAGATTTACATAAAGTATGAATCCCTGAACAATAATAAGCCATCTAAACATGTAGGCTAACTAAATCGAGTCTGTTTGTGACGACATCAACTAAGAAGGTCTGAAGGTATAAATCTATGGTTGAGCCATTAAAAGCAGCATTTCATCTGGAAGGTTTGTAAGAAATCCGCATTAAAAAGTTGTTTAGTCACTAGTGACCAAAGAAGACTATTGAAAAAAATGTTAACCATCAAACAAATTTTGTTAAAATAATTATGTAAGTTACTGAATATTCCATTTTACACGGAGATCTAAATTCCATTATAATATATGCCATTATACTCGTATATGGAAAATATGAATAGCAGCTTTGCAGTTTCGTGTAAGACAAAAAAACAATCATTGTGATATCTCTTACGGTTCCTGAGAAAAACGTACCTTTGTATAAAAACCTTGTTATGACGCTATGAAAGAAAACAAATCACAATTCAAAGCTATCAACTGACTTTTAGTACCTAGTGTCCTGCGGAATATGAAGAAAATGATATTTTCCTTGTGTCTATATTGGTTTACATTGTACGAATAATGTAGTATATTATATTGTTTGGGATTTCAATGTATTCGCGGTGGAAGGTAAATAAGTTGAAATCACTTTATTTGAAAACAAAATTATCGAGTTAATTAAAATTTGTTTTGTATTTATAAATTAATAATTTATATGCTTTAAACTAAACGAAAAGTACAAAGTGCTAACATGAAACACATCCTTAAGATATCTGAAGTTCTGGATTAAAATTATTCTGTAAAATAGTTTAAATACAAAATCCATTCAAATTTCTTCAACATTAAGTTATTCCTAGATTAAAACTGAAAATTAAAAAAAATCCTAATGTGTTAACCTTTCTCTGTATGTTTTCCACCAATAAAGTTAGGCTAATACAAAATCAAAAAGGGTGTTAAAAAACACTAAACACATTTTCTTTACTACACTTAGGAATTATTATAATTTTTAACTGATAAAACTTGATTTATATGGATTTCATAACCACTTTGAGTTAAAAAAACCCTTTTCAATTAAATTTCTCTTATTTTGTCCATTAATGCATTTTAATAAGGTTTCCTTTCTTGATATTTCATGTATTCGTCTGAAATTAATTTGTACTGAATTACTTCATATATAGTGTACATAAAAGTTATATTTATAAATAAATATATACATATATAATATATTGTAGATATTCAAACAGCAAACATATATTATCGAAACAGGGGACCTAGGATTAGAGTTTAGTAGAGATTTACGAGTCACAGAGCAGAGCACACCAGGGACCTTTGTAAACCTATCGTATTGGAATGATTTATAACTCAAGTAATGAAAAACATAAGGATCACTTTGTACCAATACCTTTGACTTGTTACAAATATATACTGTTTATAAAAAATATTCCCTAAATAATAATTTAAGCTTTTTGTTTGGTTATTTTGTATTAAAATATGGTATGCTACTAATAAGTATTCATAGTTTATAGGTACATAAGTTGCATAGTATCTATGTCCTGTAAAACATTAAAACTAACTTGAGCACTTAATGGTAGTTCTTTAAAGTTAATTAACATTTGAAACAAAAACAAATACTTTTGCGTTCTTGGCAATAAATACGAAGACCAAACAATAAATAAAAATACAAGTGAATTTATAGATATAAAGTCATAAAATAAACACATGTTGAAGCCGAAATTTATATTCTATAAGAAAGCATAACACAAGAGAGTTTATTCAGCAAATGTTTAAATTAAATCAACAAAATATATATCATGTCATATTTATATCCTATTCAATTCTAGAGGTAAATCATGTTATGGTTGATTATATTTTAATATATGATTTTTTAAATAATTCAGTTATCACATTACAACTTGGAAAACAAATTTTCAAAATTTCCTACGTTTTAAAATTAGGGTCATGTTCAAAGAAACAATGTGGAATACATTTTACCTGTAATACACAACTAAATTTTAAATCTAGTGGTACAATATAAATTAAATACAACTTTATTAGTTATATGCATAATTATAATAATTTCCCTTAATCATAGTACCCCTAAGCCTCTCTGATAAAAGTTACCATACAAGTTTGTAAATGACGTTGCTTTTTTATTTTTTTTTTAGAACAACTAAACAAAAGTATATTAAACACTATTCTCACTCATATACGTTTAAATATCAAACGCGTTTCAACGACAAAGTCGTCATCCTCAATAATATATGAGCTACAACTGACACATTATGACGAGTGTCAGTGTCTCATAAATTATATATGAGTGAGAATAGTGTTATTTAAATTTGTTTAATATAAATTCCTTCTCACCCGCCAAGCTCAAAATGTATTTTATATTAACAAAAGTACACTAGTAAACGAAGCAATATTAAACGACACAGACCAATTATTGGAACTTAAGTGTATACACTTTGTACAAGAGCTTTGAAACTATATTTTAATTTATTAATATTCCTCAATTTAGTTTTCAGGCATATAGTTTGATCATACTTATGTTATTTTAATAACGTATGAAGCTGCGATTGTGCTCATTAGAAAATTGTCTTAACACCATACATACTAGTAGTATATATTATTTTAGTATTGAATCTTTATATAAATTATTTTGTGTTATATTCTGATCGTAAATTTTTGTTTTGTTAGGTAGTTCTTAAACGAGTTTCGTTTTTTTCCTGTTGTATTATCAATATACAGGGTGTCCCATAAGTAAAGTTCAAAACTTCGGGGAATGGTTCTATGGGTCAAAATAAGAAAAACAAATCATATAAAAACAGAACCGAAAACGCTTCGATTTCTAGATAGCTGAAATTTTAATTTTTTGTACTAAATAATTCTTATCTGGAGAACGGTTTGAGTGATTGAGTTCAAACTTGGCACGAAGTTTAACCTAAACGATTCAATCCAATCATGAGTTTCAAAGTGGCGGCTGTTTGAAAATGTCAAACCTAAATTACTCAATTTGATTAGAACTCATTTGGATTAAAAGGTTGATAAAACCCCTAAATCAACAAATAATTGTCACGTAAAAACTACTGGATGGATTTGAATGAAATTTATCACAAATATAGATCATGACAAGGAATAAAACATAGGTTAGAATTCATTTACATTTAAGGGTTGAACAATCCATAAACAATTAATATAAATCACGCAAAAACTACTGGATGCATTTGAATCAAATTTGGCATACATATAGATCATGACACCTGAAATGAAACAGGCTAGAATTCATTTACATTTAATTGATGACTCAACCCCTAAAACAATAAATACTATCACGTAAAAAAAGTTACTGGATGGATTTGAATGTAATTTGGCACACAGATAGATCATGACCTGGAATGAAACATAGGCTAGAATTCATTTACATTTAAGGGCTACAACAACCCTTAAAACAATAAATATTAATCACTTAAAAACTACTTTATTGATTTGAATGAAATATGTCCTGCAATAAAACATTCATTTTGATTTAAGGGTTGAAACAACCCCTAAAACAATAAATATTAATTTCGTAAAAACTACTGGATGGATTTGAATGACATTTGACACAGATATAGATCATGACCTGGAATGAGTCATAGATTGACTATTTATACTATAGTATACAAATTTATTGGTGTCTGTCTCTGTGTGTGTGTGTTACTCAATCACGTAAAAACTACTGGATGGATTTGAATGAAATTTGACTCACATATAGATCATGAGCTAGAACGAAACGTAGGCTAGAATTTATCTAAATTTACGGGTTGAAACAACCCCTAAAACCATAAATATGTATTATTATACTTTCATTAAGACTAGAGAGCTGGACATTTGTACACTTATTTCATACAAGATATATATATAAAAAGTAAACCATGTTTGTATTTTTTAGTGTACTGCTAAGGGGTGAATATGTAACAACCTCTAAAACAATACAAATTAGTTATTATACTTCACATTAAGCTATAGAGCTGGAAATTGGTACATTTATTTCTTACAATACATATATACTATGTAAATCATATTTGCATTTTATAGCGAGCTGCTAAGGGGTGAAAATTTAATAGCAACCCCTAAAAAAATAAAAACTTTTTACTATGCAGCGAATCTTTGGACCGTGTGCGAAGCCACGGGTACCTGCTAGTGTTTAATAAATTAAGAATCCTATACAGGTCAACAGTATTCCTATGAAAATTTACTCTACTTGAAGTTAAATGGCCACTTAAGATAACATTTTCAGTTAACAATGTAAATTATATAGCTACAACTTTCCTAAAGCAATGTTCTTAATGCTGTGACAACATTGATTAAATGTTTTGATCAATGTTGTCATGACTGCGTTTAGAATAGAGTGTAACATAAAGATAAGTGAAATATGTCGAGTTTAAATTTTAATATATTTTAATTATTTTATGTATTTATTATGACTACTTTAACAGTAGTCTTTAATCACAACACGCCCCAATATATTAAGTATTGAACCGATTTAGATTAAATGTTGCCTAAAACCTTCTAAGACAATATGGGTACATAAGAGACAAATTACATTAAACCAAATTTTGTTTTTTGGTTTTCGATGTATAACAGATAGTTAGTGTATTTCATATATAGTACAGACTGCTGGGAATGTATATATAGTTCAGCATGTTCTCTCTTATCAATTAACCATGCAAGAATTGTTACTAATGGGAAAGCTAATGGTTACTATTGTTAATACGAGCATTTCAAAAAACTTATAAAAGCGGCAAAGTACCTGATAGTTTTTAAAAGTGTATACATTTTTTCTCTGCATAAAAAGGGAAACTTCTACGATGTGCAAAATTATCGAGAATTGTCGTTTAGAAAGACTATTGCAAACATATATACAAGTTTACTGCATGTTACTACAGTGGATAGGTGGACGCCAGATTATGAATGATGTTCAAGCAGGGTTCCGAAAGGGATATTCTACTGTTTATAGACTGTTCAGTCTGACAAATATGAAAATTTGCGTCTGTCGTTAAAAAAGGTAAATTATATTGTTTTTGCGTTGAACTTTCTGCAGCATTCGACACTATTGACAGAAACGTATTATTTTTTACGTTGCCTTGTTATTATGGTATCTTTTAAGTAAGTTATGAGTATCTCTTAATACCCTTGTTATTATGGTTTTCAAAAAAGGAACTAGATATGAACGAATTAGAAGGTTAATTAAATATGCTGGATTGGCGAAGTATTGAAAAATATTTAAAAGACGCATGGAAATGTAGATGGAATATAATTATTGAACATTTAACAGCTTTTATTAATTATAGTTATGCTAATATGTGGTATGTTATATATATATATATATATATATGGATATTGGATATGGTGATATGTATGGTGGTGTTACATTAGACGATCGATGTAAAGATCATTGCTGTAATTGTGCAGTAACAAGACGAATCACGATTTATAAATATTTTATTATAATAAAGCACTATTATTATTATTATTATTCTATTTTATTACTATTCAATACCGATATAATGCGTATTTTGTGAAGAATTAATAACGTTTTTCTCAACTATCTCAACACGAATTAATTTGTTTTTTGTTCATACTACAAATAAATGTGATATGGTTGTTAAACTATACGTTTAGTTACTAGAAACTAATATCGTAAAACTAAAATCGTAAATTTAAAAATATTTGTTTATTGTAACAGTTGATAACAAACTTTGTCAGTTTATGATAGGAAATGGATGTTATAATTGCCCTTCAATAAATTAGGTCTCTTTTTGAATTTGTATTGTTAACTAAAGTCACATTTATGATATCTGGTATACTTTTATGATATCTAGTATTAATTAGTAGATACCGTTAGCTACAAATTATATTAATTATTAATCGGATATAGCACTGAAAATATAGTTTTTCTAAAAAAATCTCCTAAAGAGCAAAAACGTAAAAAGAATAGATTCAGAAAAAATATTCTTTTAATTTTTACATATTTGATTTTTTGATCTTATATTGTTTACTACAAATAATGATTAGCTATAACTTAACATTAAATCATCCTCCAATTATAATACGTTTATTCTACTTGTTGCCATGAGTCTTACATGTGTGTGGTGGCAACTGGTAGAAATTATAATTACTGAAACAATGGTTAAGAGGGGATTGAACAATTTTTATTTTATGCAAAGATTTTGAGAAAGTCATTTGATTTGAGCGAAAAATAAATGAAAATTAGCAGTATCGAGATTGATAAAGGTTTTTCAAAACTCTAAACAAAATTTGCATGGTTTTTATAACATACTAAGTGGATGTTAATTAATGTAATATTTAACCGTCCGAAGAAACGGTTAGGTTATGTGATACAAATTTAGATAGTGGGAATTCTTCATCAAAATGCAAGATGAATACCAAATAATATAAAGGAACCGTTTCAGACTCGGTAAATTGTACTATTTGCAACTAAAATGGTTAGATGTTTTTTGAACCATATTAAGAACGGGTTTTCTGATACGAATAGCTATAAAGGATCAATCAGGATCAACGATTGTGATTTCTGTAAAGAAGACACTGGAAGGCCTAAATTATTGCCTAACCCAGTTTCAGTCAAACGTGTTATATAATTCTGTGATAAGGATCTCCGACTTGCAAAACCTAAATCCTGTACAGTTATATTTTGTTGCTTCTTATAAAAGTAAGGTATTCAGTAGCTAGAATTTAAAAAAAGTTAATAAACAATAATATAATCTGTTAGATTAAAAAATATTTAAAAACGCTTTTACTTGGTTACACTTATAATATAATATAACACTCGTATAACTAAATATTAACAGCACCAATTCACTTTAGTCATTAAATTTTTTTTTTCCTCTTTAAAATGAGATGATGGAATCTAAACATTTACTTATATTTTTGCATTAATTCAAACCTTTTTTAAAATATACAATACACTATATTCACACAAAAAAACATAGTAATTTTTATTTAAATTTAAATATTAATTTAATCAAATAAAAATAAGAAATTGAGGAACTTAACCGTCAAGTTATGTGAAATAAAACTATCGATATGTGTATTTGCATGTAAAACTTTTAAAATTTAAATACCTTCCAAAGGTTTTTGATTTTAAAAGTTAATTTTAAATCGGACTCTGGAAAAAATTACCCAAGGGTGTAACTGATGGCAAAGAATAATGGTTATCACCGCAGAACCCTTTGATCACACGATATACGCTTTCTTAAGATAAATCTTCACGAATGTTCCTGAAGTGTGATTCAGGTTGTAAACACAATGAGATGTATTCTATTGGATTACAAATCGCAGTAAACCATGTAAGAAACTAGTCCATTTCCTGCTTTTACAATTTTCTTAATACACAATTATTTGCATGGAAATAAATATTTCTTAACTATATTCTTAACTACACGAACTTAAACAAGAAAACACTTCGATGGCTTAAAATTAAAACCTCGTATGTATAAAAACTCAACGTTTACAGGGGACGCGAACAAAATATATTTACATTTGTTGCATTTTAACCTTAAACATTTTGCAATAGGCCTATAAAAAAAACAGGATGTGAGTTAATCTGATAAATTAGTTATAATATATTAGGTAAACTTAGCTTATAATACATTTCTGTTTGACTTACGAGGTATTCTTAGCTACTAAATAATGCAATACAAGATAGTCAAAGTAAATTTAGATTTATAAGTTTTTCAAACTTGACTACTCTGAGGTAACTTAAATAGTTTGTTATGACTACTTGACTATTTATTATGTGAGATATTTCTAATTTGTGTGTTCAACGGCTAACAAATTAGTAGTTTGGACTATTAGTACTGTGCATATACAGTAACAAGTATTAGTTTAGCATTTTGAATTTCTAGTATTATAACGGATTTGGCATTCTTGAATTTATTTAAATTGATCTAAAAAAAAAAATTGTTAATTGTATAAGTTCATTTTAATTATTGAGGAGGAAGCAAAAGTGCGATTTTAATCTATTAATTACCTTGTTCCCAAATGAGATTTAAAAATAGGGCAACTTGTATAGTTGTATGACATATAATACAAAAAATTTAATAATTCAACAAATATTTCAATAAATTTCCTACGTGTCACGAATTATGTTTTAAAATTGTATGTAATTATATTTTGTTGTGTAATTACTTATATGTTTATTATACTTACGTATAAACGCTATATTATTTACGCTGTATTAAATTTATTTAGTATATTACTAGGGGCTCTGCCCCTGGACGCTCCGCGTCCCAACCCCGGCTCGGCCTTCGGCCTCAGATGGCTGCTTCGCTTCGCTCGCAGGTGGAAAATTCGATAAAGAATATCGTTAATCTTTGGCTCGTTTGTACATAGGTGACCGAGCATAAATCAGCTGTTTTATTTGGCAGCTGACTCAAACTCATTAAACATTATCTCCATAAGATTAAAATGGGAAATTTGAAAGATTGTATACCGGAGCTCCTTCTCGGGTGAATAGCGGCTGAATGGATGATAATATATAATATATTACTCCTGTTTAAATTTAATGTATTTTGGTTTTTGTATTTGAAATTATTAAAGCAATTGTTTGTTGTAAATCTTTTATTTACTCGTGCTAATTTTGTATTTAGAAAATATTTTTTAATATTAGTTTAACTTAATAATAAGTGTACTATTACTTTAGTAGGTTACTCTACAACTGAGTATTCTGGTTAATATTAAATAATCAATATGCACGATTTAAAACAATAAATTCCTTGAACAGCCGGTACTTTATTTGTTATTTCCAATACAACATATATTTGCTATTTAAATATAGTTGGAAAATGTAACAATCTTAAAACAAAATGTAAATAGAAATATGGATTAGTGAATATTATTCTGATTCATTCACAGTGGTGGCAATGCTATATCTTTATATTTTAAATTGCGAAAGCTACAATATAATATAGTACAGTTATTCACTACATATATTTTTTTTTTAAGTTTAGATACATTTTTAGATGTTTAAAGTTTAAACTCGTTAATACAAAATACAATAGTTATATAGTTTAATTGTATAACGAGTTTTCTATAAAATAAATAAGTGCCTACAAATTGAAAACATTAAAATGTTACATCCCAAATAATTAAATCCTAAATTTGAAATTTTCTAACTACTGTTAACTGTTATCAACAAAGAATTCAAAATTAATTTTTAAATTTAAAGTTAGAACAATTTATACTGTATTAAAATAACGTGTATTTCTTAAATAATATTATAACTTACATTTTACGTATTGGCATTAGTTGGAACCTAAATATTTAATTGTATTCTTGGTGCCATAGTAAAACCGTATTTTATTATCTCTGATCAATAAAGTGCAATACTGTTTTTCTCACTCTTGGCATAGTACGTAGACAGATTTAATGTCGCAATGCGCATAGCATAACAAATTTTAGAATTGCAATTATTTCTTCAACTGAATTTTAAATATAATTTTTTTTAGAATTATGGTTAGTTTGGGGTATAATTTCTCAGAGACATTATAGAAATGTATAGAAGATTCTTACTATATGTGGTTTTTTATAAAAGCTACAAATAAAACAACCCCAATAGCAAATACCCTCACCTCATTTGTTTGTTCGGTAGTTAATTCCTTTTAATAAGTAATACACATAAATGGTGATGAATATACGTTTAAGCAATGATTATAAACATAAGACAAATAAAAACGTTATTTTGTAATCATACGTTAGTATTTTGTATGATATTTTACAAGAATTAAGGATAAATATAATTAATTCAATTGATTTATAAATATTAATTTATTAGTGAAAACCCACTACAATTATTTGCAGTACAGTTTTCAGTAGTGTACTATTATGTTCCGTACAATATTATCTTCAATAAATTAAATTCTACATATAGGTCACACTCTATGTGTGCAATTGAATGGTTGTTACATTCCATAATCAAAGCTGTAAATAAAATATAATATACAATCCAGACATTTGTATTTACCTTGTATTGGTTGATTGAAAACGGAATGAGTTAGTGAGCTGTTATGTTATACATTTTGTGTATCAAGCTTAAATATCACACGAATCACTAAAACGCTGGCTTAAAACAAATAATATAAAATTGTGGAACATTTGTAAAGAAACCTTGTGGTAATAAAGTCTATATCATGTTTCAAAAATATTGTTTAATTAAAATGCAAATTATAAATTGGAGAGCTTTAATATTTTGTAATAAGTCTTACTTATTACACTATTGAAGAATATTTAAGATAGTAATTATTATTTTAAAATGTAAATTGGATTTTGCACATGAACCAAACATATTTCAAATTTGTTTATTACGTACTTATACTGAGGCAAAATCATAATAAAATGTTAGGTTTTTCGTTCTACATTGAATATAAAGTACAATTCAATTATTCCAATTTGCATTACATTTTTTACATTTTCTAGATTGCCGCCAGCTGTTATATGGTGGTATTTATTATGAAAAATAAAAACAAATTCTATTTGAGTTTTTAATGGAAATTTTAACCTTCACACAGTATAACAACACATCAGAGATTGTGAGTTACATTAGAAATTAAATAAAACTGATTAAATTCTGCAAACGACTACGGTATTTCATTTCCCCGGAGCTAAAATTCTTCCTGACATTTCAAAACTTACTTATTACACTGTAAATGTAGAAACGCAGACTTACGCTTCAGTAAAAAAAGCCAGTATAAGTTTTTGACTGTAGATGTAACAAATAATATAACTGTATAACGAAAAAAATGTAAGCAACGATATAATCATTTTAATTTAGCTCACGAACGTAATGGATAGTCATTTCACTCAATTACTTATTTTTAAGATTTGAAACCTCTAATGGTTATTTTGTA